>JASKGM010089273.1:0-13609 GCA_034509205.1 Ceratonia siliqua | reverse complement strand
GTGGAATCTCATTTTCCCAAAGTCTTAATTTTTACGGGCATTTAGTATAGGCGTATTCTCTCCAATGTTGTGGTTCATTGTCCAGACTTTAAGTGAAAATTTGATTTCCCCTAAATGTCTTAACATTATTTTCAATTTAATCAAATTATTCTGAACTACGTTGACCTTGATCCCTTTCGGGGTACGTAGGCATTTACTTGGTAAGGCAGGTCTAGTTATTTATTTCTTCATCTTTCTCCATTATTTTTTTAATAAAAATGGGTAATTTAAAAAAAATTAAAATTTTTAAAGCACGAACAATTTAGGATAATCATCCTTAGTGATAGGCGTTGTGGGGTGCTTAACACCTTTCCCACAAGTAAGTAGACTCTCGAACCCTTCCTCTGGTTCCAACGGCCAGTTTTCCTTTCTTTTTTTTAGGATCCCACTTATCCTTCTAATTAATTGGTGGCGACTCTCATTTTCTCTGCGTTTTCCCTTATGCACCCAAAGTTATAAAACGATGGCTTTTCACCTGCCATCACGTTGTGACAGTTTAGTGACTCTACTGGGGATTGTTAGAGAGTCAAGCCTGTTATGAATTGTTTGTACTTTGTATGATCTTTAATATATTATTACCCTATCTATTTCTTTATTATTTATTGCTGCTTACAAATATCTGTGTTGGATGCTGTATCTGTGTTATTGCAACTCTAAATGTGAGTGGTTAATTGCTTTTCATATGACATGAATTGTTGGAACCATAGGGTAGATGACAATATTTGTGATATCTGTTCACACCCTAGGGTAGATGACAAATAATTGCTTTATTATGTTTCCTTTTGGGGTTTCCTTTAGGTAAATATTAGGACCAAGGCTTGCATGCTCATCACACACTATGCACCATTCACACTCTTTGCACACACTTATTAGGCCATATACGCAGGTCTGTGTAAACCCTAGGAGAGAAATAAAGGTGATGTAGTAATGCCTAATGGGATTTCCCCCAGGTATTCATGAAAACCTTCGCTCAGATTGTTAACTCACTTACTTGGTTGGTTTATGTGGAGGCTCTGTCCACCCATGCAATTAAATTTGGGAGTCGAGATCCTTACTATTTTAGTAGGGGCAATCTGTTCTAAAGCCACTCTTGTGAGGAATATAGAACTACCCAAAATCTTGCACTATTATGACCTTAGAAACAGCCTTATAGGAAGAATCAAACCTAATTAGGACACTAAAGAGCGTGCTCTCTTATCCTTAAATCTGATCTTGCATTCAGCATCAGCATGTATAAAATTGATTTTTACACTGCCTCATATTTCTTTACCATTATAGGTTTGGCGTCAAAATTTTTGAACACAAAAAAACAAAGATTGGCATTAAAATGAGTCAAACTAAGAAAAGAATGGGCTTATTAGCATAAATGGCAGCTTTGGAAAAAATAAGGATGATTGAAAGGTCATTACCTCGGATGTTCCAAGAATCAATAGAGAATATACATGGAAAAATTCTGAATTTGATCAATATACCAGTTCAGTCTTCAGCACTTGTTGCTTTGCAAAATTCTAGGACCCATTACTTAGGAGTTTTGCATTGCCTCAAGCCCATCTCACTCCAACTATAGAAGAGTATGGCACGATGATCAATTTGCCTGTGTCACGATCCTCCAAAGTTCTCTTCTACTCTGGCTGTAGTATAGTCCATAGCAAGCCTTTTGAATAAAGATACTGCCAAGGTTCAGTCAAAAATGGCTAAAAGAGGACAGGCAAAGGGGCTACCTCAAGCATATCTTGAGAAGTACCTAGAAGAGCTGGTCCAAGAAAAACAGTGGGCCTTAATGGCGAAAATACTGTCAATGATGATATATGGATTGGTACTACTCCCTTCAGCAGTCAATTTTATGGGTAGGGGCGCTATCAGTGCTTATTATGCAGTGAAGCATTATGGAATCAGTCCTGTACTGGCTATCTTGGCAGAGTCCTTCCTTACCCTCACTTTCTCTAAAGAACATCAAGGAGGTAAGCTCAAATGCTATTTGCCTATGTTGTATATTTGGTTAGTTTCCCATCTCCTAGGGAAATTACCGAATTCAAGAATGCCGAATTTGTATTCACCACCTTGAAGATAGAAGACTGAAATGTGATTGAATGGGAACAGTTGTTACGCAACACCAAAAATGAGGAAGTTCTATAGAAATTACCATGGTGGAACGGAGAAGAAATAATATACAGCAGTGGTAGTTTTCCTTTTGTGCCTCTAACAGGCATCACAGGGTGCATCTCTTACTCCCCAACAGTGGCACTCAGACAACTAGCTTTCCTACAGAATGTGCCGACCAGGATGATAACTGAAGGTTTTTCCTTTTAATATCATCAAAGAGGAAAACGGAAACCTAATTATGAAAGTTAGGCTTGCCTGGGATGACAAGAGAATTATGGGCAAGTCAGAGTCGGGGAAAAAGACCACAGGGGCTACCAAAGAATACTATGAATGAGTAGACCAAAAGCAAGAAAACGTTCCACCTGCACAGTAGACGCCAGTTATCTTCGAGTAGCAACAAAAGCTCGAGGTTAGAGTAGAAGCCTTGGAAGCAAGTATGGCAATGATCAAAGAAGAAAATTCAAGCTTAACTCGAGAAAATGAGATTTTAAGTCAGGGGTAAAAGAGCTAGAAAAAGGCATCCGGGCAGACAAAGGAAAACTCTAGCAGCACCAAGAACTCTGGATACAAGATCTAGAGCGAGCTAGGAGGAGTGCTCAACACATGGAGAGTAACGAAATTCAGGACAGGAAAAAATTAAAGTAGGCCGATGATCTTTTAGCACGAGAGCAATCTACCAACACCCTTATGCGAAAAATTTTAGCGGGTGCAAGAGCAGAGATATCCTGCCTGAATAATATGAATCAAATTGTTCTAAATATGATTGAGCCAGTGTTAGCAGATCTCATGGCATACCTTAATCAAAAAGAACATTTGGAAGCAAAATGGAGGAATTATTATCACATGCTTATGACATAGCCACCTAGCTCTTAGACACTTGCAAAGAAACGCGAAGAGAGGTACAAGACAAACTTCCAGAACTTATTGAAAGGTTTCATCGAGCAGAAGCAACAATAGTAACAAGATCGTCTCCTAATTTAGTATCTTTCCTAGGCTTATGTAAAGAGCTTATCTATCGTTTGGATAAATATATTTGAACCACAAATATTGTATTTCTTGGGATCAATGAATAAAATCCAAATCGTTTGTTCGCAACTGCATACTTAATATAACATATGAATTACTCACTATGTTCTCCTATAAAATGCCGTACTCTCATGATTCCTCAGACAGTATAAAAGAAGATACAACAAGGTGACACCTACGTGATAATTTAACATTTCCCTAGGTGCTCACTAACTATGTTTACTTTTGTAAAGTGTTGTACTTTCAAAAGAACATAGAATTTGAATTTCTTTTAAAAAATGATATACACGTGACATAGATCCCTATATATCGTATGCCATGTTTTTCGTTGTAGGTATTGTACTCTCAATAGGAGCATGATCAAGGATGAATTTTTAATGCCAATCTTTGCCATAAAAATTTAAACATAAACGATGCCAAGCCTTAATGGTAATAAATTTTAATTAGACATTAACAATGCATATCGTTTTGACTCTATAGGAAAATAATTATCATTTCATCATTGCACCTCCGAGAAAAGGTCCGGCCAAGGGCACCCAATCTGTCCATCAAATTTGCACTAGGTCAGTTGCCATGTTGATCGAGATGACCAACGCTAAAAATGTCCAAAGGTTAGAGTATTGATCAGTTACAAGATCAAATGACCAAATTCATGGAATTTATCACAGAAAATATGAGGAGTAAGGAAACTCTCTCACCACACCAAGAAACTTTCCATGCTGGTTAAGCGGCAGGGACGCCAAGAATGGCTAACAATATCCCACAACCATGGCCAGTAGCCACGTTCTCCCTAGGCGCGGGGAATGCAGCTCCGCATGGTACTTTTGGATTTGATCAAGTGCCCATTACTCCCCTTACGAGGGATGAAGAAGCTGAGAGGGAGAGAAAAGTTTTCGAGTAATTTCACAGTCTCGAAGAGAAACTACGTGCTATTAAGGGAATGGGGGCATTCGGAGCTGTCAGCGCTAAGGAATTACAGCTGACTCCCAATGTCACTATTCCTAAAGATTTTAAAGTGCCCGAGTTTGAGAAGTACGATGGAAATACTAATCCCCAATATCATTTAAGGTCATACTGCACTGAGATGGCAGTCGCCGGGGATGATGAAAGGTTGCTACTAAATTTCTTCCACAAAAGCTTGACAGGTGCCGATTTACAGTGGTACATGATGCTAGATCACTCTAGGGTTAACAGTTGGGAGGACCTAGCCGACGCATTCCTTAAGCAATATAGGTTTAACCTTGATACGGCCCCAACTAGGGAGCAATTCCAGGTTTTGTAAAAGCAAGAAAAAGAGACATTCAAAGAATATGCACAGAGATGGCGGAAACTGGCGTCCGAGGTCTAACCTCCAATGGCGAATTCTGAAACCTACTTTTATTTTTTGGGAACTCTAAGTTCTCCACATGTAGGGCTCATGGCAAGTAGTGCTTTTAATGATTTCTCGAACCTTATTAAAGTAGGCGAGAGAATAGATATGCTGATCCGAAACAGAAAAATCTAAGTAGGAAATAACGAGCCCAATGGATCAAATCAAAAGAGGAACTTCTTGTAAAAGAAGAAAGAACATGAAGTCGGTTATGTTCAGGACAACCGCCAAGATTATCAAAATGACTCTCGTCCTTATTACCAAAATAAGGGGCAAGGGTACCAATCCAATTATAACCAACGACAGATGTTCGGGCAAGGATGAAATAATTTCCAGCAAAATAAGCGGAACCAAAATTCGAAACCATTCCCGGACTTCCTAATGTCCAACACAGATCTGTACAAGAAGCTATTTGATGAGCGGTTCATCAGCCCAGTACCCACTGAACCAATTCAGCCCCCTACCCAGTGTAGTATAAGTCAAACGAATAGTGTATATACCACTATGGTGTGGCAAGGCATTAAATAGAAAACTGTCAGGCCTTCCAAAGACAGGTCATGAAGTTAATAAAAATAGGTCCTTGAAAATGAACTATATAAACCCCAACATCAACACCAAACCCCTTCCTAACCATCAGGATAATAATCAAGTGGGTGTTATTTTAGAAGGACGGGGTTCCATAAGAAAAGTCTCAGAGATAAAAATGACCAAGCTGTAAATCTTTGAGAATCTAAGCTCATCAGGGTTTGATATGGGGAACCCTGGAGAGATGAATTTAAATGAGGAACATCTTGACCCAAACGCTTATTGCATCTATCACCAATCAGCCTAAGGGCATAATATAGAACACTGCAAGGCATTCCAACACGCCTTACAAAGATGGATCACCTTGGGAGTTATATAACTCTTAAGGAAAGAGTAAATACTAAAGGTCACAGTGATCAGCAGAGAAGGGTTTTTTCCTAAACCTATGATCCTCACAGCCCGACAAACACCATATACAAATATAATACCAACGCCAGTCATGATAATCAGCACACCGACACTGTTCCCTTACGCTAGTGATAAAGCCATCCCTTAGGTATACAACCCAACAGTGACCATTCAAAACCCTATAACAATTACGGAGTTACCTCCGGATCAAGGGAACACTAGTGCAAACAACTTGGCTGTGAGAAGCGTAACCCAAAGCGGTAGGGTATACGCCCCCGAAAACTTGGAAATAAAAAGTAAGGGCAAAGAAGCAATAGTGGAGCCCGCACCAAAGCCAAACCATAATCAGGAGGACGAGTTCCTCAAAATAATGAGTCAAAGTAAATATGACATTGTGGAGTAGCTAGGGAAGGTACAAGCCAAGATTTCATTCTTGTCACTAATTCTTGGCTCAGAGATACACAGGAAAGCATTACAGAAGATACTGAATCAAGTGTACATCAGTCCCACTGTCACTCCAGAAAAATTTGAAGAAATGGTAAACTATGTGAAGGTATCCAACATGATCACCTTTTCGGAAGAAGACTTAAGTGCATCAGGGAGCAGTCATAATAAAGCCCTCCACATCACTGCAAAATGTGAATGATGTATTGTCTCGAATGTTTTAGTCGATAATGGTTCATCGTTGAACGTGCTACCATACTTAACTCTACTACAATTACCTGTCAACATAGAAAGCATGCAGACAAGTGACCTCGTGGTACGAGCATTTGATGGCACAAGAAGAGAAGTTAAAGGCTATAGCTAGAGATAGGTCCAAGTACCTTCTAGGCAGTATGCCAGGTCATAGACATCGAGCCTTCATACTCACTATTATTGGGAAGACCATGGATCCATATAGCAGGAGCTGTGCCTTCATCGTGGCACCAAAGGCTCAAATTTATCGAGGGAAAGAGGGTCATAACTATCCAAAGCGAAGAAATGATGTTAGTCTCAAAGCCGTCATCAATCCCTTATGTTGAAGCCATTGACCAGGACTTGAGAAATTCTTTTCAAGCTTTGGAAGTTTCTGAAAGGGCGACTACATGCAAGCAGGTTGCCAAGCTAAAAAGTGTAGTAGGAGGAATTATGGCCAAAAGCGGATATCATCTAGGAAAAGAAAGGCAATAGAGGCATTGAACGCCATACCTGCACCCATTGAGGTTGTCGAGAACATTGAACTCCAGGGCTTGGGATATGAATTCAAGCCAGAAAAGAAAGGCAATAGAGGCATACCTCATATCTGCCAGACTTTTTCAGCACACCATGTTATGTAGCCAGACGGGGCTGTAAACACTCTAGGCAGTGGAGGATATCATAAAAGTCAGATCAAGCCAGACCATGAAGGCCAGCTGCTTAACAATTGGGATGCGAGGCCGATCCCAGACATATACACCTTAGAGTAATATTTAGCTTTGAAAATAGTGTTTTTCAGTTCACTTGACTGATGTCCAAAGTCATGTAGAACATTACTTAAATGTCGGACTTAAATTATCCAGAGAAATAAAATATCCAGTTCATTTCATCACATCTTTATTCCATGTTTATTTTCTTTCCTGTCAGCATTTTGATTTATTTTCATTATCATGATCCAGGGAATTTGTTTCTTCCCAAAATCCTCGTTTTTATGAAATTACTCAATGTCCATTAATTGATTCTCATGTTGAAATTTATATGTATGATTGCGATGAAAAGGATAACGAAATAGTGGAAAGATTTGCCAAGATAATTGAATCATCTGAAAGAAGAGTGGGTCCTCACAATGAGGAAATCATAATAATAAATCTGGGAACAGAGGAAAACAAGAAAGAACTCAAGATTGTGAATAACCCGGAACATGAACAAATGGTTGCACTCTTTAAGGAATTCATAGATGTCTTTACATGGTCTTACCAAGATATGCCGGGTCTTAGCCCCCAAATAGCAACACACAAAATTCCTTTAAACCTTAACTACACACCTACAAGGTAAAAGTTAAGGAGAATGAGACTAGAGCTATCCTTAAAAATTAAGGAAGAAGTAGTAAAACAGTTAGAAGCCGGTTTCATTGAAGTTACTCAATACCTGGAGTGGGTGGCAAATATAGTGCATGTCCCCAAAAAGGATGGAAAGTGAGGATGTGTGTTGACTATAGGAAGTTGAACGAAGCGAGCCTTAAAAACTACTTTCCTTTGCCTCACATTGATGTGTTGGTAGATAACACAGCTATTAACCTTAGATACTCATTCATGGATGGATATTCAAGGTATAATCAGATTCACATGGATGAGACAGACAAAGAAAAAATAACTTTGGTCACTCAAAGGGGAACATACTGCTATAGAGTAATGCCATTTGGCCTAAAAAATGCAGGGGCTACTTATCAAAGGGCCATGGTGGCTTTATTCCATGATCTAATACACAAAGAAATAGAAGTGTATGTGGATGACATAGTAGCCAAATCCAAGAGTGAAGAAAGTCACGTGGCAGTGCTAAGAAAGTTGTTTGAACGGTTGAGAAAATATAAGCTTCATCTAAACCCCAACAAATGCACATTTGGGGCTTCATCGGGGAAATTGCTAGGTTTCATTATGAGCCAACAAGGAATTCATATTGACCTTGATAAAATCAAGGCCATTCAAGATATACCTTTACCTCGAACCGAGAAAGATGTTAGGAGCTTCCTTGGAAAACTCAATTACATATCCAAGTTTATTGCCAATTTGACCTGTACTTGTGAACCAATGTTCAAATTATTGAGAAAGCACAACCCTAGAAAATGGAATGAGGAATGCCAAGAAGCTTTCGATAAAGTGAAATTATACCCACAAAACCCACCTATTCTAATGCCACCCACCCCGAGTAGACCTTTACTGTTGTATCTCTCTGTTCTCCTAACATCAATGGGAGCAATGCTTGCTCAACACGAAGAAAACAATAGAAAAGAAAGGGCAATTTACTACTTAAGTAAGAAGTTTAATGAGTGCAAAAGTCGGAATATTTCAATCAAAAGGACATGTTGTGATCTCGTTTGGACTGCTAAGAGGCTTTATCAGTATATGGCCCACTATATTGTCTTGTTGGTTTCCAGAATTGACCCGTTGAAGTATGTATTTGAAAGACCTCACTTATCGGGAAAGGTCAGCAAATGGCAAGCCATACTGTCAGGGTATGATATCAAGTACATTACGGCCAAGACGATAAAAAGAAGCGTCATCGTAGATCATTTGGCCAATAACCCAGTAAATGAACACCATCTGGTGGATTCTGAATTCCCAGATGAGGATATTTTAAATGCTGAAGAGTTTCGCGATGAAGGAAATTGGAAAATGTACTTCGATGGAGCAGCAAATATACATGGAAATGGCCTTCGTGCTGTTATCATTTCTCTAGAAGCAAAGCACTTCCCAATCACTATAAAGCTGGATTTTGATTGTACAAACAATATTGCTGAATATGAAGCCTGCGTTAATGGGCTGTAAGAAGCTTTAGCCATGAACATAAAGAAGCTAGAAGTATTTGGTGATTCTGCTCTCATTACTTACCAAGTTAAGGGAGAATGGCAAACAAGAGATGCAAAATTGGTACCGTATCAAAAATATTTATCAAAATTGATCAAAGAATTCGAAGAAATCTCCTTTACGCATATGACCAAAGATAAGAATCAATTTGCTGATGCACTGGCAACGTTGGCAATTATGCTTAAGTTGGACCAAGGAAGTAAAGTTCTACCCATTAATATCAGGTCCAGCAACAATCCAACGTATTGCCTTAATATCGAACAAAGTGAGGAATAACCCTGGTACACAAACATCAAATGTTATATTCAGGCTCAACAATATCCTGAGGGTATAGATGAGAATGATAAGAAAACTATCAGGCGATTGGTTGCCAATTTCCTTCTGAGTGGAGAAGTACTATATAAAAGAGGATACGACGGAATGTTACTTCGTTGTGTGGATGATAGAGAAGCATAAAAAATCATGGCGGAAATACATGAAGGTACCTGTGCAACTCATGCTAATGGACATATGATGACTCGTCAGATTTTAAGGTGTGGTTACTATTGGACCACTATGGAGAAATATTGCATCAATTACTATCAAAAATGCCATAAATGTCAAGTTTACTCGAATCGGATTAACGCTCCACCATTCCCACTGCATAACTTAACAACCCCATGGCCATTTTCTATGTGGCGTTTAGATGTGATCGGACTCATTAATCCTAAGGCGTCCAATGGACATCGTTTCATCTTAGTGGCTATCGATTATTTCACTAAATGGGTCGAGGCGGCATCGTATGTCACGATTACTCAGAAAGTGTTTATGAAATTCATCAAGCTCAATATCATATGTCGGTATGGAATGCCAGAAAGAATAATCACCGACAATGCACCTAATCTGAATGGCTCTGAAGTCAAAAAACTGTGTGAGCAGTTTAAAATCAAACACCACAATTCAGCACCATACAGGCCACAAATGAATGGGGCAGTAGAAGTAGCCAATAAGAACCTAAAGAAAATATTGGGGAAAATGGTGGTCAACTACAAAGATTGGCATAAAAAGTTGCCATACGCACTCTACGCATACCGTACTTGCATGAGATCATCGACCGAGGCAACACCATATTCATTGGTATACGGGATGGAGGCGATGACGCCTATTGAAGTAGAAATCCCATCTTTAAGGATACTTATGGAAGCACAGCTTGAAGAAGCAGTGGGTTGAAGCTCAATATGAGCAGTTGAATTTAATTGAGGAGAAACGATTGTCTGCCATATGCCACGGACAATTATACCAAAAGAGGATGGCTCGAGCTTTCAACAAAAGAGTACAGCCACGAGAATTCCAAACTGAGGACTTAGTACTTCAGAAAATATTCCATAATCAGGATGATGCCAGGGGAAAATGGGCTCCAGCGTACGACGGGTCGTATATCATCAAGCAAGCTTTTTCAGGAGGAGCCTTAATCCTCACTGACATGGACCAGCAGGAATTAACCAAGCCAATTAATTCTGATGCAGTTAAACGCTATTATGCTGGAAAGGATTAAAAAATGCCACTAGGTTGAAAACCTGAGAAGGTAGCCTAGGCAAAAGTTAGACACAAAAATAAAATAAAAAATGCCGCTAGGTTGAAAACCTGATAAGGTAGCCTAGGCAAAAGTTAGGCACAAAAATGAAAAAACACCTCTAAGTCGAAAACCCAAAAGAGTGGCTTAAGTAGTAGAGGTGATGTTTGAATCAATGAGAACCCACGAATCAAAATTGAGGCAATTAGGCATTCATCGAAACTGGGGTAATTTTGAAGAGTGGTCGTTGACATCGGCACCACTTCCTTCAAAGAAATCAAAAAATACATATCAGTTTCAATTTGAGAATCGAGAGTTTATGGTCATTGACGAATCTAGTTTAGATAAATTTCCTTTGTCTTTGCTTTTTTGTTTATGTAAAAGCCCTAGAAAATTCAATATTCACAATTACATTCCGTTTAAATATTTCCTTTCTGTTGTTTGGACGTTCGGCCATCAATGACAGAAGAATTTGTATTCAGGACCTTTTTGGCTAACAAGCTTTATGCAAATAAAAGAAGTTCTATTCATTTAATTGACTTCTATCTTAATTGTTTTTCTCTTTGGATAATATTTGAATGTAAACACTTGAACTACATATTACTCTAGAGTACTTAGATGTGATCGGTAATGCCTCACAAAAATAGCGGGGACCCTGTGGATTAGTTTGGTTCGACCCCAAGACTTTATCCAAATGAATAGATTCAAAGTATGAAATAATAATGCCAAGGCACTGAGAATAAAGACTTCCGATTGGCTCGACAGAATCCCCCAAAAATATAAGAGAGTGACAGAAAGGGAATGCGCTTGGCAGGCTTTCTTGGGATTACAGTGCATGTCTCAAAAATCTTATTTCAAGAAGATGACTCCATACCACACTATCTTTATTGCATTAGCATCATATTTGTTAGGCATCTTTTGACTTAAGTATAGCATAGGTAACTCACATTTGCACCTTACCATTATTTTTGGATAATACTTAATTAGCAAGTTTAGGACTAGAAATTCCTGTCAATTTATTGCGTACATTGATTCTTCTGTACTAACTCCTGTCAATTTATTGCGTACATTGATTCTTCTGTACCAACTCCTGTCAATTTATTGCGTACATTAATTCTTTTGTACTTCCTGTCAATTTATTGCTTGCATTGATTCTTCTGTACCAATTCGTTTCAATTTATTATGTACGTTGATCCTTCCGTACTATTCCTTTCCAATTTTCTATGTATGTGGATTCTTTCGTACCAGTTTCATTTCAATTTATTGCGTACATCATTCTTCTGTACCAATTCTTTCTAATTTATTGCGTACATTGATTCTTCTGTACCAATTCCTGTTAATTTACTGTGTGCATTGATTCTTCTATACCAATTCAATTTAATTTATTATGTACGTTGATCCTTCCGTACTATTTCCTTCCAAATTTTTGTGTACATGGATTCTTTCGTACCAGTTTCATTTCAATTTATTGTGTACATCGATTCTTCTGTACCAATTCTTTCCAATTTATTGTGTACATCAATTTTTTTGTACCAATTCTTTTCAATTTATTGTGTACATCGATTCTTCTGTACCAATTCCTTTTAATTTATTGTGTACATTGATTCTTCTATACTAATTCTTCCCAGTTTATTGTGTACATTGATTCTTCTGTACCAATTCTTTCCAATTTATTGTGTACATCGATCCATCTGTACCAGTTTGAATCATTTTATTGCGTACATCAATTATTCGTGCCAATTTACGGTTTGTCTAGTAAAATAGAGAAACTCCGCGATTTATGGTCCCTCAGGATTTCGAGCAAGGAATCCTTTGCCAGTTCAGCGAGTTACTGGACAAAATTTGTGTTCGGTCTTTACTTGCTCATTATGAAAAAATTGAGAGATCGCTGATCATTCATCTTTCCCTCAAGGAACAAATAAAGAGGGGCAACTATGAACACTTAATTTTGTCCAGGGGTTTATTTTAAATTAACAATTTTCTCACAAAATGAAAATAAAAAATAATAATAATAATAATAATAAAATAAAAAAAATAAAAAAGAGATAAGAGAGGAAAAGGGCCCAAGAGGCCATTTTTGGCAAACCCAATCAGTCATTGAACAAAAAAGAAACAGACCAAGCCCACCAACAACAATCAGCCTAAAAAAAAAAACTTACTCAGGCCTAACCCACCAAATCGGATAGCCGGTAGCCCACCGGGTCTTTCTTAACCTGATCTAAGGCTTAATCCAGTTGCCATTCCCTAAATCCCTAAATTCCCAATTCTCTGCTGTGCGTTCCTCCCACCCCCGCCATTCTCTTGGTTTCCTTCACCTCGGCACCCCTCCATTTCCTCTCCACCTCACGCCGCAACGTTCGTCTCAATCACCTCTGTCACCCCACTATCTTCCCTTCAATCACCGGCGAACTTCTCTCCTTCACCATCAAACCGAAAATTAAATAAATGAGTTGATTATTTTGCGTCGAATCACGCTGTGATGAAAGGAACTGATTCAGGGAATTGGGCTCTGATTTTTTACTATAAGAAGAGCTTCTAAGAAGATAGGAGGTCATCAATAAAGAAACCCAACAGTGAGACAAAGAGAGAGAGCTTCGGAGAAAGGAGAAAAACCGAGAATAGGAGATGAGGTTTAGTTGCAATCAGAGTACAGATAGAGATAGGGATTTTATAATTGTGGGGATTGGGCTTGCTCTCAGTTTGTATAACGCACGCCATCCCTTTCTACTATAGGTTCAAATCTCGTTTCCAATTTCTTGTTTTCATAATTTTTGGGTTTGAATTGATTTCTGTTTTATGTGCTTCTTGCCATTTCATAGCTATTTACATATGTAATATTTGGATTTGAAACTTGATTTATTTTTCTGATTCGAAATATATAATCTTTAGACATTCAGAATGGGATATACATTCGTTTCTTTTCTGTTTGGCTATATGATCCATTTTTCTGTCTGGTTAAATGGTTTTGTAAGCTATAAATACTTCTGTAATTGCTAATCCACTGATATATTCAGGAGGTACATAGGGGCTTGATTTTCTAGGTATGTT
>JASKGM010089262.1:0-13610 GCA_034509205.1 Ceratonia siliqua | reverse complement strand
CTCTCTCTCTCTCTCTCTCTCTCTCTCTCTCTCTCTCTCTCTCTCTATATATATATATATATATATATATATAATTTTTTTCTTATTATAATTTCTTTATAGTTAATTCGATAAATATCAATTACTATTGTTGAAGTCATTAGCTAAATGTGAGTTTTAGTAAAAAATACTTATATCTCTTTAAAATATATAATAATTATAAATATATTTTAATAATTTCATTAAAAGGATATAATAAATATAAGAATGTTTTTTAATTTTTTTATAATACAAATATTTTAAATGTCTTTTCATGTATTGTGTCATTTAAATAAAATAAGCAAAATATTCTTACATTTATTATATCATTTAAAAAAAGAATGGTGATTTTTTTATCAAATTAAAAAAGTAAAATTTGTTAACTTCTAAAACAAAGAGAGAATATTAGCAATCTCTTATAATTTATAAAAGATTTAAAGTTTAATATTTCCTACCACCATATATATATATATATGACTGCAGTTCATAAAAAGGCATAAAAATGTAATTTTATCAAGTATAACAATTTTTTTAATTGATTTAAAAAGATATTATATTTTATGAGATTTATTTTATTTTATGATATTACAAATAATTATTTATATTAACAAATTGGACCATGTCATTGTTTGAACAACCTCGTTGAAAATGGTTTGTTTGGTTTTACGTTTACCATATTTGTGTACTTGTATTATAGCGTAGCAGGTAAGAAAGAGTAGGTCAACATAATGAAAAATTATTAAAGTCCAATATTCTCAAGTACTTTTAATGGGTCAAGAATCACCTGCTTTTAGAACCAAGAAGGCCACCAAGGTGGAATATATGTTCCATCAGATTCCAACACGTGTATTTTATATTTTTCTGGCCCTCTTTTTCCAACACTTGTTAATTTATTTATTCATTATTCTATTTCATGGAAGATTCCTTAATGTAAATGCTATTCCTCCTTTTTTTAGGGTTAGATGCTCTTTCACCACCTATACCTAGTTTCAAATATTCATCATCTCTCATGCTTGGAGAATTCATTAAAGACTTGTATTAAAAAGTTATTAATTACTTCATTTTAAAAAATTTAATTTATTTTAAATTATTTATTATTTTATATTATTAATAAAATATTAATTATTATTTTTTAAAATTATTATTTTTATTTATTATTATCATTAATGTAGTAATAATAATTTAAATTAATTTTAATAAAAATAATTTAATTTAATATAATTATTTTTATTATAAATATAATTATTTAATAATTTTTTTAATTTTTATATAATTATTTTAAACATTAAATATTTTGAAATAAAAAGAATAATTAATTAGAATTTATGCCTTTTAATGTGATTTTGTCTTTTTCTAGGAATAAATTTATTGATAATAACTAGCACATTCAATATATTTCTGAGTATATGATTATATGATGTTATTATTAAAAATTAGGTAATTTTACTCAATTCTATATTAAAAACATAAATCATTATATAATTATGGTGGCATCTACTATATTCATATTCAGTATGGCTTTATTCATATTTAATTTTAATTAATTTATCAATAAGTCCTTATATAATTTACACCCTTATTCTTTCCATGTATTAATTGAACTAGTCAACTATTAGCTATTCTTTTTTCCTTCTCATAGACAGTTAACATGAGTTGAAATTTAATTACTTAAATATAAAAATACAGTCAACTATTAGCTAGTCTTTTTTAATTCTCATATCTCATATATAAACATGAATTGAAAAATACTTAAAAATTAGGTAATTTTACTAAAGCTTGCATGGTATTGTAAAAACAGCATATAATTATTATATAAAAATCTAAAAATTATAGAATATTATTTTTTATTTTAATTAGAAAAGAATCCAGCAAAAATACTGTCCTGTCTCATTGATATTTAACCAATTATCTATTTATCTTTATTGTACAATTCGTACAATTATGCTTTTTTTTCCCCCCTTAACTTCTGAAAGACGGTGGGTTCTAATTCAATCTCCACCATAGGCTGGCCACCCTCATCCAAGAAAGAACACAAGGAAAGACATTATTGGAGGGTTATATTCACGGACAAGAGAGCGCGTGGCCTAAAGCATTTGGTTTGTTCAACAGAGAGTTCTAGAGATAAGGAATCTAACAGTGAAGTGGGACCCAGTTTCGATATTGCCTCAGATTACGTCTGGGACATCAGTGATTAGACGGAGAAGAAAAAGATGCTTTTTCGTATTTTTTATTTATTTTCTGAAACCCAAAAAGACAAGCTTTTACAACCGTTAGATTCCATTATTTTCTTCCGTAGAATTAAGAATCTCTCTCTGTCGTTTCACCAAATTCCACTTTGTTTGTTTTTTATTATTTGAGATTCATCCCTTTATTATTAAATTATTTATTTTTATTTTATTCTTATCTTAAACAAGCTGTTTGAATTGGAGCGGCCCCGTTTCCCGCATCTCCATTGCTTTTGTCGGATGCTCCCGATCGAAGAATCCTCATCCAATGAATAGTTTGTCCAAAAAAGAGAACATCTACAATGAATACAACTCACCTACATTTCCTAAATTGCCCTCCTACTATCCTTTTATTTACTAATAAATCCCTCTTTTCTTTATTTCTTCATTTTCACTTTCATGAGATAAATATTATTCTTAATAATAATTTTTTAAGTTGAGTAATTCTAGTGTCAAAATATAAAAATTATATATATACATAAATATAAGAATAATTCTATGCTTTTAAAGATATTATATTTTAATATCTTAAATATTCTATAACAATACTTGAAAATGAAATAAATAAATAAAATCTCATCAAGTTAGATATTATTTTAAATTATAATATTTTAAAGTGATAAATAATAATTTACTCAAAATATAATAAATGTTTAGTTTACTTCCATTTATTCAATAGTTTAAATTAATAATTTAAAATTCAAAAAAATAGTTGAGTATTTAATGGATAAAAAAATATCAAATAAACCAATAATGCCCATGTGCTTCAATAATTTATTCATTAAAAATATAATATAATGTTGTGAGTTATGACTTAAGTTGATGCGTTGATTAGCAAGATAGATTTCGTACATAATTAAATGTTAATAAATGAATATATATGGTCAAGATACAACAAAACAAGATCTGAAAACCATAATGATAGATTAAAAAAGTCTTAATAATATATTTCATTCGTTTTAAATTATTTATTATTTAAGGTAATGACACAAAAATTAAGATAGCTATTAAATAGTCTCAATTATAGCAAAAAATAATTATACTTGACTAAATTATCCTTATTAAAGTCAATTTAAACTCTTATTACTATTCTATTGAAAATAATACTCCCTCTGTTTCAAATTATCTGACATAAAAATTAAGATAACTATTAAATAGTCTCAATTCTAACAAAAAATAAGTGTATTTGACTAAATTACCCTTATTAAAGTCAATTTAAACTTTTGTTATTATTCTATTAAAAATAATAATAAATAGGGGTAATGTTGAAAAAATAACAATTAATACTTCATTGGTAATATAAAACAACAGATAATTTGAAACAAAATAAAGCTCCTAAAACGACAGATAATTTAAAACGGAGGGAGTAATAAATAAGCGTAACGTTAGACAAATAACAATTAATACTTCATTGGTAATGTAAAATGATAAATAATTTAAAATAAAATAAAAATTTTAAAATAATAAAAATTTTAAAATAAAATAAAATTTTTAAAATAATAAATAATTTAAAATATAGGAAGTAAAAAACATACATATAATTTTGAGCCCAAATTTTAAGTCTCATAGTTGGCCGTCTATTGTACTTAAGTTTACCCCTGACCGTAATCTAAATGTCAACTTAAACGACATTAAAAGTGCAAAATTTTCAAGGAAAGAGAAGGATAAAGATGGTATTTTAGCGTTAGCCTTTAACTTCGTCTCTTGATTGGTTGGAGCTGTATTATTAATTAATAAAATATTTATTTATTTATTCCCTGAAAGCAGTCAAATTAAGGGCATAAGATTCTGCTAATTCTGGTTCTAATTGAAGTAATAATAGCATGGAATTGAAGCAGCCCGGTCATAGCCCATGACTTGTGAGGATCTTTCGTCTTTCAACTCACCCAAACATTGATTGGGTCAATTCAATAAAAGAATATAGAAACATAAGTGGGTGGTTATAAAGTATAAGAAAAAAAAAGTTTTAAAACAGTGTTTTTGAAGCATATTTTAAAAGTTACTATCTACCAATTATTTTAGAGAGATAATACACTTATTTTTATCTTTGTTTTTTATTTTTTAATATTAATTAATTATTTTTTATGTTATATTTTTTAAAAAAATTTTACACTAGTTCATTTATATTTTTTATAAATAACAAAATTTTAAAAAGATCTTAAAAATTTTTAAAAAATATACAAGATAAAAATAATTAATTAATATAAAAAAATATATAATAAAAAACAAAAAAAATGAAAGATGAAAATGAAAGAAATTAAGCTATTATTCTACTAACTTAAACTTTTTTATTTTAGAATTGTTAATAATATTTTATTTTTTTAATGTTATTATTATGAAGTATGGTCATGAAATTACTAAAATATTAAAAATTTAAATATAATAAAATATTTTTAAAATTATATATACTAAAAAATAATTAATTTTAAAAATATCTATAAAAAAATTAATACTTGTACATAAAAGTTAAATAGCATTTCAATATTAAAAGTTAAAGTGATTATTCAGTTAGAAAATAAAGTTATTATGTTATAAAAAATAATTATTACGTTAAATCATAAAAGAATACTCAAAAAATATATTTTTTAAATATAAAGTGACAAAATAATTTCAAGTCAAACTGATAAAGTGTAATTTATATTTTTATTACATAAAAATATATAATATGTGAAATAAAATAAAAAATCTTGATTTAAATATGTTAAACTCATTTCAATATTAAAAATTAAAATTAGAGTGATGTGTGAATTATTAAATAATTAACTAATTTTTTTTAGGTTTATTATATTAAAATTTTGGTGTGGGTATCTTATCTTAATTACTGTGCCCATCTTGGATCTTTCTTAGGTGGGAGGTATGGAAATTTGATCCCTTTGTAACTTGACTTTGTGGCTTGTGGAGGCTAAGCTAAACCAGTTGCCAATCAATCCCGTAAAAGTTTGATGGCCTAAAGAAAGCATCATCTAATTTCACCAGATACTCTCCCAAACACGGGAATCCAAGGAAAGGTATCCGTAACAGTTAACACTTACCTTTCTTTCATACTAATCCACATCCACCATAATTTTACCACAAACATAAGAGTAAAATACTTTATTTTAAATTGGTGCGTTATAAAATTATTATGTCTTAAATTAATTATTTTATAATTGTAGATTACAATAATATTAAAAGATGAAAAGATACTGTTTAGAAATATTACATAATAAATTATTTAAAACAATACTAGAGTGCGTTGTGATTGTAAAATAAAAAGTTATTTTGTTAAAATTAATCGTCATCTTTTAAAAGAATTTTTTTTAAAAAAAATATATATATATATATATATATATATTTTTTTTTCATAAGTTACAAATTATAACTTTTGAAAAAAAAAAGTCTAATAAAAGAGGAAGAAACAATTTTCCAACATTGTTATCCCCTAAACAATGTTCTAAAGTATTATGGATTCCAATACATTATCATTTTAAATTTAATTAAAAAAAATTATAAAAATTTATTATAGGATTTTTAATAAAAATTAAAAATATATATTTAATTTTAATTTTAACATTTTTTTCAAAATTTGTAATAAATATTTTTTACCCAAACATGATATAGAATAAATATTTTTACATGTTATTTTTAATAATTTTATCAATACAAAAATATTTTTATATTTTTATATTTAAACGTACCACATTTATTTTTTTTTTAAAATAACTTATACTATTATACATAATTAATTACATCTAAATGATAAATATTTTTTTAAAAAAAAAACCATTTATGCCTTAAAAAATACAAATCTATTCAAACGAGTCGTAATTAACTCTAAATCTAATTATTTGCCTTTGAGAAGCGTGGTTCTCTTAAGCATTTAAGAATGGTTTAGAGTCTCATTTTGATCTATATAAGAACGGCAGTGCTATCAATTTCACCAAATAAATCATATTTTTGGACTCTTCTGCCCCCTACCCATTGCTAAGTGCTAACCCCACTATGGATGAGAATGATCAGTGTTTGAAGGTGAGCTTCAAGGTTACACTAGATTGAGTGCATAGCCTATTTGCTCTCAGTTTCAAGAAAGTTACAGCACCCCAACTTGGTGGAATTCAGGGAAGAACAACACTAAAGATACCTCATATATAAAAGAGGTATCGAAGAAGACAGGGGAAATTATATTCCTGGCTTCCAATCACCAAAACTGAGCATCTTTCACGTGATGCCAAGGTCATGTTCATGAAGGCATCTATTTGTCGCCAATCTATCATCATTATAACTATGTCCTCCCCATTTGTGAGGCTGTGGAGATTGGTGTCTTTGTCTACTTTTAGGAATTTGTTTTGGTTTGTGGCATTATTATGGTTGTTCTTTCAAGAAATCCACTTATTCTTCTCTCTCCCACACACCCATACTACATACAATCATGATTCTCCTATCCTTTTACCTCACATTGCCTTCAAATTTCAACTCTTCTTGCACACACCTCTCCCATAAATTCATTTTTTTTAGTGAATTTTTATTATTTTTAATTTATTTATTTATTATTAAACGGTTATAAATTAATTACATGTAATTTATTTTTTTAATTACATATAATTAAATATCGTGATCATCCAAATAAAAATAAATGATCACAATTAAAATTGTATTTTAAAATAGATTATCTTTTGATGTGTTTATAAAATTATATTTTATAATAATATTAATAATATTTTATTATTTTAAAATTATTTAAAATATAAAAATAAAATTTATAAAATATATAAAATATTTTTAAAGTAAGTAAAAGTTTCATTGAGAAGAGAAAGAGGGTGAAATTGTAAGGCGCGTGTGAGATGGTGGCTTATGAAGATAAGAGTGAGGGGAAGGAAAGGGCGAATCAGTTCGCCGCATATGAACGGTGGCGCTTTTAGCAGCGGTGGGTACCACTCTCCATTAATAGATTCTCTTTTTGACAAATTTGTCTCTCCTCCAAATTTTACTGAAAAAATATTATTATTATTATTATTTTATTTATGAAAGTGTAACAACTTTATTGAAAAATTTAGAATGCATATCGGATTATGTTAATGAGTGGGGGATTAGTGGGCGGGTAACTTTTCTAATTTTTTTTTTAATTTTTTGATGTCTTTTTTTTATATTAGTTAATTATTTATTATGTTATATATATATTTTAAATTTTTTTAAAATTTCTTTAATTTATAAATAATAGTAAAAAAATTATGGATGAATAGTATAAGAAATATAAAAATATTTTAAAAAATTTTTAAAAAATATATAATATAAAAAATAATTAATTAATATTAAAAAAATAAAAAAAAAATAATGTTAGTGTAACTTAACTACACCGTAATAAGTGACGCGAAGATAGATGAAAAAAAAAATAAAAGACGACAAAAATGAAAGAATTGTGTGACTATTTATAGTGAATAAACAATTAAAATGTGTTATATGATTGGTTATTAACAAACTGAACATGATAAAAAAACTCAAAAATAGTTAGTTTATTTATTTATTTTTATAAAATAAGAGTTATTTGTTAAAATAATTATTTTATTATAAAAATACACTAATTATATTAATAAACACTTAAAGAAAATTGATTTTCTTTAAGTGAAAGCTGAACCAAATTAAAAAAATAAATCATTACATATATTTTTATAAAATTTATTATTTTAACTTATTAAATTTTTTTATTAAATATTTATTTTTGTAAGTTTTAAAAATAAAAAATTTTTGTATTATATTTTTTTGTAAAATAAGTCTTAATTGATAATTATAACTTGGATAATTTACAATTAAAATAAGAAACAAAATTAAGAAAACAAAATTAATTTAACACCAAACCCATCTTTATTGATTTTATTTGGTTTTGTTTTATTTTGTCATTTTAAATAAACTGAATAAATGTACATTTTTAAATATAAAAATTGACCAAACACCCTTAATTTTTTTTTTTAAAAAAAAGACAGGCCTAAACTTGGCTTGGCTCAATTTAAACAAAAAAGTCCGTTTAATTATTTTTAATCTAAAAAATGTAAAGATTTAATTTAAATATTTCTCAAAATATTATATTAATTATATAAAAGTATTTTATAAAATTTAATTCTTATCAATATCATAAATAATTAAACTGACATCTTCTTCATTTTGTACAGAAAATGATAATATAAAGTTTATAGAGAGATTTATGTGTAAAATTTTCATTAAAATTTTTCTTTTGGCAAAATCTTGCTTGAATATTTTAGTTTATTGAATCTGCTTCAGTGCTTCTTCCGCGTTTCTGAAACCCTCATGAAGAACTGGGCCCAATTCCCAGCCCAAATTGTGTATTGTTTCTATGCATTCAATGGGCCGTATGCTCGAAATTTTTGGGCTGTATTGCTTATTATTCTAACAAGAAAAGCCCCCAAATCCCAGGGATTAGAAGGGTACTATTTTCTTTTGTGAATGATAGCTCTTCCTACTTTGTTTGAGAGACAGGAGAAATAAGAAGCTAGTTGAAAAAGAAGTATGGAAGAATATAGATAAAGACTTGAACATGGGTTGGGTTATAGGTTCCAATTTTAATTTATAAAGGTTTGAGTTTGAAATTCAATAAATTTTTATATTAAATAATTAGGTCTAATAATAATGTATGTTGTAATGTGATATAATGATTTTTTACAATGGTTCAATCTTTTTTTTATTACGATTAATTTCATTTAATGTGATGTAATAATATTATATGAATCACATGATACAATTTATATAACCAAGAATTTGTCACAATATATAAAAAGGCCACCAAAATCCTAGCTTCAATGGGTTGTTTGGGAGGAGTATTGTTATTGAAACGCTTAGATAAGGGAAGCCCACTTGATAATTCTATTTTTATATGAACTAGAATAACACATATCAAACTTGCCAAACATTTTCAAATCATGGAGTTTGAAAAACTTGTGATGAAGATGAAGAGGATAAAGATGCTCTAATAATGAGCCTTTTGGCACTTTTATCTATCAAATCAAGGATATACCAAAGGTAACATCTCATTTCTAAAAATCTGGATACATTTTTTAAATTTCTTTTTTTGAAATCTTATTTCATATTTGCAACTAGAATGGCCATGGAGTTCTTGATAAGTTGAATCTTCAAAAGAAGTCTAAGAAATAATTAATTCTGAGTGTACCTTTATTATTATTGTTGTTTGTTATCTAAGTAGTTATTTTTCTGCCGCTATAATATGTTTCCATGTCGTCTATTTCTATTTTTGTAATTCTTAGTTAAGTGTGAAGGGCATTACTGTCTTTGTGCCCTTGTAATTTTCCTAAAATACCATGCATATGATGTAATACTTTCCAGTTAGAATGAAAACTACCAAACTTGGTTTCTTCTATGGTGCTCCGTTACTTTCTCTAGCATCTTGAAAGGGTTTTGCTAGCAGAATCTTGCGTTTGCAAGATAAGTTCATTTCCGGCCCTTTTTATTGCAGATTGGTATCAGAGCATGGTGTTTCCAAGTTCTGGAACTGCTAGGGAGATGGGGAATCACTCAAGTGGTGCGTTAAAGAGAGAAAACATCATCTGGGCAGCACTCGAAGGTTAACGACGATTTATGGAGGAGGCGATGGGTGAGTAGGAGCGGCAAATGGTAAAGTCACGCACTTTAGTGGCTGAATTTGGCCTTAATTAGCACAGGAATCGCGAGCTAGTCCTAAATGAGCAAAATTGAGGTGTCGGCCAGGAGAGAAGGATTGAAAATTATGTAAGCCAAGCTTCAAATGGTAGAATAATAGGGAGAAATAGTGGCTGGCAGAATGAAAGTAGTTCAGATATAGAGGAAGAAGTCTTTGCTTCCCAAGAACGGAGGAATATGGGAAATAACATGATCCCAAAGCATTATAAGATTAAATCAGACTTTCTAACCTTTAATGGCAACTTGCATAAAGAATAATTTTTAGATTGGGTGTTAGAGATTGAAAGGATTTTTGAAATAATAGAAGTTCCTAAGAGTAAAATGGTGAAATGGGTGGCCTATAAATTTAAGAGTGGAACGACAGTCTAGTGGAATCAACTATAGAAAAATAGAAGGAGACATGGGAAGTAACCCATTAGAACCTAAAGAAAGATGAAGTAGAAGTTAATGGCTAGGTTTCTATCCCCTGATGATGAGTAACACTTGTTCCACATGTACCAGAGTTGTGTTCAAGGAAGTAAGTTAGTGACTAATTACACAACCAAGTTCAACATATTATCTATTCATAATAATTTGAATGAAACAGAGCATTGGAGGGTGACAAGAGATATGGGTGGTTTGAAAGCAGAAATCAGGGAGAAGATTGAACTCCAAACCTTTTGAAGTATTAATAAGGCTTATAATATGGTATTAAAGGCAGAGTGGATGGAGAAGTCCAATATAGCATGCAGACTTACTCCAGGAAGAAGTGGAGTGAAGGTAGTGTCTATTTTGGAAAAATGCCACAATCTAGTGTGCTTGTTTGCCTGACCAATCCCAGAAAGCTTTTACAACGCAATCTAAGGAAGCTGGTGGTAGTTGTTTTGGTAGAGGAATGTATAATAGACAATCCCCTAATCAAGAATCCTTCAGGGGTTTTGGTTTTTATTTTAAACCTTCTATAGTGAAATGTTATAGATGTGGGCAACCTGGGCACAAATCCAATGAGTGTCCTGCCAGGAAGTCTATTAACTTTGTGGAGTTTGAAGAAGAAGAAAAAGAGGATGAAGAGGGTTAGAAGCAGTTAGAATTTGATGATGAAGTATATGAAGTAACTGGATGAGATGATTATAATGAGGAGATGCTTAATTTAATTGTTCAAAGAATTTTTTACTCCTTACCTCGAGGAGAGCTTTCTCAGAGACATATTATTTTTCAGTCATTATGCAACATAAGAGGTAAAGTGTGTAATTTAATTATTGATAATGGTAGTAGCGATAATTTTGTTTCAAGAAAATTAGTTGAACACCTGGGTTACTACTAAGCCACACCCTCATCCTTATATGATTGGTGGGGTTAAGAAAGACCCTAGTGAGAATGTTTTTGAGGTGTGTATAGTTCCTATCAATATTGGGAAACATTATTCTGATGATGTGTATTGTGATGTCACTGATATGGATGCGACCCATGTATTATTAGGAAGACCTTGGCAGTATGATGTGGGTAGCATTTATAAAGGGAGAGATAATGTTTGCTTGTTTCAATGGAAGAGATATAACATAGCTATGGTGCCATTTAAGGTACTAGTGCTAGCCCCAAAACTTCCATAGTGGAAGGAAAATCTTTTCTTATTATATCTGAAAATGCGAAGAAGTTTAAGCAGGATGCCAAGGAGTCACAGGAGATACATATTGTTTTAATCAAGTCTTTACCATCCCTATTGCAAAAACAGATAAATAAAGAAATTTTAAAGAAGATGGAACATCTACTTCAGAATTTTAGTGAGTTGTTATTAGAGGAACTACTTAACCAACTACCCACAGTTAGAGACATTCAGCACTAGATTGATTTTATCCATGGGGCTAGTTTACCTAATTTGCCACATTACAGAATAAGACCCAAAGAAAGTGAGATCTTGAAGTAACAAGTGGAAGATTTGTTGAGGAAGGGGCTTATAAAAGAAAGTGTTAGCCCGTGTCCAATACCAGCATTACTCACTCCTAAGAAATATGGGAGTTGGAGAATGTGTATCGATAGTAGGGTTATCAACCGCATAACTGAGAAATACAGGTTTCTTATCCCACAGTTGGATGATATGTTGGACATATTGGAGGGCTCCAAAGTGTTTTCTAAAATGGATTTGAGAAGTAGATATCACCAAATTAGGATTAGACCAGGAGATGAATGAAAAATGACCTTTAAAACTAAAGAGTGGCTCTTTGAATGACTTGTCATGCCATTTGGGTTGTCAAACGCTCCTAGTACATTGATAAGGTTAATGAATTAGGTGCTTAAGCCATTTATTGGCAAGTGTGTTGTAGTATACTTTGACGACATTCTTATTTACATCAAATGTGAAGAAGATCATGTGTTTCATCACAAGGAGGTGCTTATAGCTATCTAAGAGAATAAATTGTACATACACTTGAAGAAGTGTGATT
The DNA here is from genome assembly GCA_034509205.1 of Ceratonia siliqua. NCBI lineage: Eukaryota > Viridiplantae > Streptophyta > Magnoliopsida > Fabales > Fabaceae > Ceratonia > Ceratonia siliqua. The sequence goes on along the minus strand of JASKGM010089262.1, from coordinate 1,285 downwards.
TTTTGACTCATAGCTTTTTATTTATAGGTTATGTCATTAGTGCTTAAGGAGTTCATGTGAATGAAGAGAAAGTGAAGGCAATTTGAGAGTGACCTATACCAAGAATGTCATTGAGGTTAGATGCTTTCATGGATTGACTACTTTTTATAGAAGGTTTATATGGAATTATAGTACCGTTGTTGCGCTTATTACTAATTGTTTGAAGAAGGGACAATATAGGCAGGGAAATGAGCAAGAAACTAGTTTTCAGTTGATTATAGATAAGTTATGCAGTATACTTGTGTTAACTTTACCTTCTTTTGAAAAAATATTTAAAGTGGAATGTAATGCTTGTGGCATTGGCATCAGAGCTATGTTATCACAAGAAGGAAAGCCGGTTGCTTTCTTTAGTGAGAAACTTAATGATGTAAGAAGAAAGTGGTATACTTATGACCAGGATTTTTATGTAGTGGTGAGAGCTCTGAAGTACTGGGAACATCATCTGATTCAAAGGGAGTTTGTTTTGTATACTAACCACCAGGCCTTGAAATTTCTTAATACTCAGAAACATCTAAGTAATATGCATGTGAAGTGGTCCACATTCCTCTACAAGTTTACTTTTGTGTTGAAGCATAAGTCTGGTGTTTCCAATAAAGTTATAGATGCATTGAGTAAGAGAGCTACACTACTTGTAATATTGCAGTATGAGCTGGTTGGACTTGAATGTTTGAATGAGCCATATGTTAATGACGATGACTTCTGTGAAATATGGGGTAAGTTTCTTTCTATCAACCAGCAAGATAATTTCATATTTATGAAATATATCTCTTCTTTGGGAATCAGTTATGCATTCCTAGAACTTCATTAAGGGAGAAACTCATTTGAGACTTGCATGGTGGTGGTCTCAATGGGCATTTGGAAAGAGATAAGACAATTGTTATATTGGAAGAACATTATTATTGGTCATAGTTAAAAAGAGATGTATAAAAATATGTGAATAAGTGTTATGTATGCCAGACTTCTAAGGGTCAGTCACAGAATACAAGGTTCTATGCTCCCTTGTTTGTTCCCAATGATATTTAGGAAGACCTGTCTATAGATTTTGTGCTGGGATTGCCTAGGACCTAGAGGGGAATTGATTCAGTTATGGTTGTAGTGGACCGTTTTTCTAAAATGGCTCATTTTATACCTTGCAGAAAGATATTTGATGCTGTAATACCCAAAGTTAAAAAAAAAAAAAATTACAAATTCAAAAATTTTTAAATCACTTCTTTCCTGCGGCGGGGGGGGGGGGGGGGGGGGGGGG
>JASKGM010089251.1:0-13610 GCA_034509205.1 Ceratonia siliqua | reverse complement strand
TTTCAGGTGTGCTTTTGATGGTCTCCGCTATGGTGCTGCATTTATAGGGTAAATAGTCTATGCTTGCTAGTTTTAAAGAGTATATATCAATGCCTCAGTTCAGATACTAGTGGAATAAAATATTGAATCTCTTGCAATTCAACAGAGGTCACCATTACCACCAGCCCTATATCGAACTTCTGTCTCTTTGGAACAATCAATGATTGGCTTTTAAAGGGGTTTTCACATCTCTTAATGTTTGCATGGTAATTTAATGATCTTAACGTATTCATTCCAGGTTTGAAGAATTTATGCTCATTCGCCAAGCAATCCTCCTTGCAATTGACACCTTTGGTTTCTCTATCATCCTTCCAGTACTTGGACTCCCGGTTCTTGTGGCAACTAAGTATCAGGCTAATCTAGGAAAACATTTTCTTTTCATGCAGTTATCTCAAGTGAGTTCCCTTTACTTGTAAGGAAGTCCATTAGTTAATCATTTTTTTTTTTTGTACATTTGGCTCCGAATGAGGTTCAAACTCACAACCTTTAACCCTGGGGTTTGACCGGGGTTCATTGAAGGTATAGCTTGCTCACACAATTGTCATTTTATGTGTCATTAAGGTGTACATAATATACGGCCTTATTACAGCAACTATGACAACTTCTACGATATTATGCGTCACAATTCATAGGCGGCACTTGATGGTAAAGACTACCTCTTGCTTGGATGTTTTTCACCTGTATATTTGTTGCTAATCCAGTATATTCAACACCTTGTATTTTTTGCAGGTATGGGGTTTATTTGCTCCGAAGTTTGTTTTCGATGTGGCTGGTCTTATCCTTACAGATGTCTTGATTTGTTTAGCCTCACTTTACTATTTTGATCAAGTGAAGGATAATTCAAACAGTAATCAGGTTGCTGAAGATTAGATATTATGCTAGTCAATCTACATTTCATTCTGTTGAGTTTCTTGTGCCCCTGTTGGTCTATTTTATGATCTCTCAATTTTATTTTGTTTTGTGAGTTTTATATGACAGTTCAAGCACTTTGGTGCTTATGGACATACAATTTGTAGTTTGCCTCTGATACAGCCAATTTTGTTCTTTGCTGAATTTTGTCATCTTAATGAAAAGTGTAAATTACCATAACTTTAATAATATAATATTTGACTTTTTTTTTAAATAACACTCACTTTTTTTATGAAATGTGTAAAAAGACTAGTTTGTCTTTATTTCTTATTCGTATATTATATTAATATTAAGGGTAAATTAATCTTTTTATACTTTTATAGAAAAAGTGAGTGTTATTTTAAAAATAAGAGCGGTGGCAAATGTTATATTATCAAACTTTAAATATTTTTCAAGTCCAACCAATTTTCATCCTCTTTCAATAAATTTTTGAACATTGAATAAACATATCCATAGTTTGCTTAAGCAAGCTAGTGTTGACTTGGGGTTATGTTGAAAAATAATTTGATTATCAAATTTAATGGAATATATTTATTCTACTACTGTTAAATAATAGAGGGAATATTTTCACAAGTAAAAATATTAAATACTTTTCATAAACTAAAATATATATTATTCATGAAATTTATACATGTTAAACTAATTTAACATTATAACTATTTATGTTCATTATTATTTATGTTATAATTAATTGTTAAATTTTTTTACTTTATTATAGAGAGGTTAATAATTTTTAACATTTATAAATGGACAAAAAATTCCTGCTTCACTCTTTAAATGTCACAATAAATATAAGAAAATTTAAGTAATTTCACAATAATTATAAGCATTAATGTTATTTTTTTTGTAAAATAACCTAAATAGATTTGTATTTATTATGTCTTTTAAATAAACTAATTAAATTATTCTTATTTTTATTTTTTTTAAAGAGAATAATTTTTTGCCCCTTATAAGCTACTTATAGTAGTAGTATAAAACATAAGAGGGTCACTCCCATCTCATGTTATAACGTTATCCATAAGTAGTTTAGAATTTTTCTTAAAAAAATATGAAGATATTTAATATATATAACATTTTAAAAAAAAACTTCAATTTAATTGATCGAAGTTACATTATTAAGAATCATTTTTCTTATAAATTCAATCACAGGTTTAATTTTTAAAGCATTGGATGCATGTGGAAAAAAAAATTAAAACAAATTAGTGCCTGAATTGCCACACATATATATAAATCTAACTTGATCTTCAATTAATAATGGTATACAGAAGGGATCATATATGTATGTATGTATGTATCTGCAGAAGCCCTTAATCTGAAACAACTTCTAGCTTATGCTTGTTAGCTTTTACTTAACTGATCCTGCTTTGACTCATTGCTCTCATCAACTTTAGGTCTGGTGTTCATAAGAACCTGCCAAGTATAAATCACATTTCAATATACTTCAATCTCATATCATGCTATTTCTTTCATGTCAAAAAATTTCTTTTTAAATGGATTATTTAATCAAGATAAATTACTTTTATATCCTTTGAAATTTAGTAATATAATAGTCAAGCTCTTTTATAAATGTATAAAAATATTAATTTATCATTAATACTAATATGATAAGTTATTAAAAAAAAAGACTAAATTAGTATATTCACACATTTATAATAAAGTCAAATGTTTAATGTAAATTGAGCCTAACTAACAAAAAGACTAATCTATTTACTAGAATTGCCTAGCCCACATAAAAGGTCAGGAAATAGATTCAGTCACGTGATCAGTTATGTTAGCAAAATTATTTCCCTCCATTTATTTTTGGATAATCATTATAGATATTTTATTTTGTTTACATATAAACACAATTAAATTTTATTTATATATAAACGAAATAAATTACTTTTGAACGGTCACGATGTTAATATGTTGATCATGTTGCACTTTTAAAATGATCGGATCTAAATTCATCTTAGCCAACACTCTTAGGAATTATAATGCTTGGTACTTTTTATCAATGTTATTTAAAATAAGAAAAATATCAAGGGTTAAATTACGAAATTAAAAAAATAAAGATAATTTACCTTATTAAGGAATAAAAACTTTGGTTAACATCATAATATTGTTACCCTGCGGAGCATTGTGTTCTCATTGATCAAAGTAGAGAGATACGCTCTTCTAACTTAGAATTCTTGTCTTCCAATTGTGTGGCTCTTGATTCCAAGTCATTCACGTACACCTTTCTCTCTCGGGCTTGTTGAGCAGAAACCCTATTTCTCAACAACCTGCACTTCATCATATCAATATCTTTAGACGTTCCATTCAAAAATTCAAAGTGAGTTATTGCAATAATTGCTCTTATCTAAGAAGCATCCACATCCACACTGATATAAATATAAAAAATGATATAAATACGAATATTATAACATGATAAAATTTAAAATTAATGAGTGTGATATATAATTTTAAAAGACTCCACTCATGATATCATAAATTAATATGATTTATACTGGCGTAGTCCAAATAAAAAAAATCTTAATTGGTTCTACACATTTTCTTGAACAAATATTAACATACTTGTCAAAGAACTTTTTTCGGCCCTTTTCTCCCATGGATTTAGACATATGGATCCATAAATTATAAATACAAATAAAATTAATTAAATAATTAATTTTATATATTGTGTTTATTTATTGAACGTGAAAATCCTCATTCTTCCCCGGCTAACAATTTTTGTGAGGCATACCAAAAATTTTAAAAATACAAAATAAAGTTAAAAACAAAAATAATAATTTAACCTTATTTATTTTTAATATTTTCATGAAAAGAAATAGAGAACAAATAAATATTCTAAAATAGTGTTTTTAAAATATAATTTAAAATTAATTATTTATAATCTTATTTAAGTACAGCTCATAAAATCTGTCCTTTTTTGTTAATATAAATTTTCATACAATTTATTCTTTCTATTAATGATTTAGTTAAATTATCAAACAAAATTATTTTAAAAGATAAATAAAAATATAAGAAAACTACTATTAAAAAGTAAATTACAGAAACAAATTATGAAAAAAATTAATTTTTTAATCATGACTGATAATTTAGTGGGGTTAGCCATTTTTTTTAATAGTAAAAGAAGATTAAGGTTGTCCGTCCAATTATGGACCAAACACTAACACTGTATTTTATAAGAGAAACAAACTACATCATCTGATGTCTGAAAATGTGCGGATACCATAGAGCCACGTTGCACTTTTCCTCCCGCCATCAATCTCTCACCTTCCCAACATTTTCTTAATATTTTTTTAACATCGCCTATTTATTTTTAAATAATAATAATTTATTTAATAATATATATTTTAATTATAATTATTTAAAAATTAATATGTAATTATAATTAATAATAATAATAATAAATAACAGTAAAAAAACCCAAAGCCTTCTTCTTTTCCTTCTTTGCTTCTAAATAGATAGGATGGAATATTAATTGGTCATGTACATTTTTTGCATATACTTATCCAATCATAAAATTAAATTAAATCAACGTAGATTCGTTCGGTTTAATAGGTTTTATTTTCAATTTTTTATTTAAGTCTAAATAATTTAAATTTTAATTAATTAAAACTTATTTTATAAAAATTTTAATACAAATGTTTTTTTATAAGATTAAAACTTATAAACTTAAATATCTACTCAAAGAAATTAATTTTTAATAAATGAAAATAATAAAAATATCTTAGGATTGTATATATAAAAAATAATGATTGGTATTTTAGTTCAATTCAATTATAAAAATTTTTAATAGTTTGATTTGATTTAGTATAATTGATTTTACTTCCCCCTTTTATTATTGCTTATATATAGGTTTAACTGTATTTTTGTTATTTTAGTTTACTAAAGTTATAATTTTTGTTACTTAAGATAAAGTTATGGAGATCAAAATTATAATTTTATTACAACTTTAAAGAAATTAAGGAAATTATATTATTCGTGATAAAATTATGAAGATCAAAAGTATAATTTTAATAAATTAAAAAAATCAAAAAATAATTAAATATTGTATATACTATAAATATAAAAGGTTTATATGATATAATATTATTTATTATTATTTAGCCAGTATAGTTATTTTTGTTATCTCAAATATTTTAGTTATGTAAATATAAATTTACAATCTCAATTTTGATTTTCGAAAAAATTTTTAATATTCAAATTATAAAAAAACAAAATGGTGTTACATTCTTTATTATATTTTGCTTCATTTCGCTGTCACCCACGGAAGAATATTTGTGTTCTTGGTTGTCAATCTCAAGTTTCAATAATGAGAAGATGTCAATTCAACCAGCAAACTCGAAACTTTAATAAATAGCTAATAAAATAATATATTCAATTCTACATAAATTAATATCTAACTATATGAGGCCGCAATTAACAAGAATCTTTATTATATAATAAAAATAAAATTCGTATATAACATAATCATAATATTACAATTTTGCTCGAGTCAAAGAGACTTGCAGTAATATTGTTCTCACATTATTTTTTTAACCACTTTTATGTTTTTATATATATATATATATATATATATATATATATATATATTATTATTAATTTAACTTATTATTATTTTATAACATTAATAATTAAAAAAATACGAAAAAAAATATATTTTTTCCTTTATGAAGTATGAGGAGAAATTTTGATAAAAAGATTATTTGTATACATTTTATTATATTTTTTATTTTTAATTATTAATATATTATAAAATAAAATAATAATAAAATAGCAAATAACATTACCTTTCATTGGGACATGCCCTAATGAAAGAATAGTAGGCTGCTTAGTGACATCAGATTTAAAAAAAAAAAAAACCCCAAATACTTGCCATGAATAAGTGAATCGTTATATTATATATAATATAAATAGCAGCTCTCCATAGTATCAATTAAAAAATAGTGGGTTGTTATGAATGCACCCTAATACTATAATGCTTGCTTAGAGATAAATTATGTGCTTGCTAACATACTCTTGAGTAGCTTTTGACTTTTTTTTTATTTTAATAAATAATTTAAAAGAATTTAAAAATAAATAATAAAATAAAATAATTTTTTATTGTTTTTTGATTTATTTTTGAAAACTTGTGTTATGAATTTTTTTATTTTATAAAATTATTTCTTAAAATAAAAAACAAAATAATCTAAATCAAAAATTAAAAGTTTGGAGTAGCATATGAAAGCCCATAAATTATTATAAGCATGGAAGAGCTGAGAAAATATCTAAAGAACAAAATTTTAGTAAATGTTTGGTATATTGTTATTTTTATTATGATATTTTAAAATTTTAAAAATATTTAAGACTTATATGTTTAATACATTAGTATTTAAAATTTAGAGACTCAAAATGTCATTATTTTAAGTGTCATTTCATTATTTCATTGCATCTAGTATGAATTATTTGGTACAATGATATCTTATGTTTTATAATATTTTAGATATTTTCTTACAAGAATATCATGTGAATAGCATTATTTGGTGATATGTAAATTTTGTGTGTCCACGTTATCAATAACCATTAAAAATTGATAAAAAAATTAAATTGAAGATTAAAATTATAACTTTGATGAAATTATGAGATTATATTATTCAGAATGAAACTAGAAGAATCAAAATTATAATTTTAATAAATTAAAAAGATAAAAATACAATTAAACCTTATATTTTAATAATAACTTTTTTGTGAATATTGCTGTTACATAATACACAATTAAATACTTAATCTCATTTTTTTCCTAGTGAAAAAAGTTTAGGTAAGAGAATAGTATCCTATTCTAAGGTCATAATATATCAAAAATGTCAACGAATACTTACAAATCATATATCAAGAGAAATTAAATAATTTTAAAAATAATTTTTGGCTATTTTCATATTTTCAATACTTTTAAGGATAATTTTTTTAAATATTTTTTAAATTTCTAATCAAACATGTTTTTAGTATTGATTTTAGTTTTTAATATAAATAAAAATAAAAACAGAAAACAAAACAAATGCACCCTAAATCTCTTCATTTCCTCTTATGAATTAATACCTAATTTGAATATTCAAAAAACCATAATAGCTAGTCATAAGTTAACGAAATATTCAAAGATATGTGTTAGCTTGATTGAATGAGGTTAGAAGAATTTGAATTCCATTATGTTATCAAAGAACATAATGGGATTATATTCCTTATTTTGAATGTAAAATTTTTAGTAGGACTTAACTTTTTAGAAAGTGAGGTTTAACTAATTTAATTTTTTAAAAATTTTTACATATTAAAATAAAAATATGATCTCATTATGTTCTTTGAGAACATAATAAGATCTAAACCCAGTGTAAAAGCCTTAATTATTATTCACAAGAAAAATAGAAGGGGAAATTTTAATTGGTATCCTCCTCTCACATAATGAATTTTTTTTTAAATTTGTTTTAACCAATTTTTTCCCGTAAAAATCTTCCAGGGAAAAGTCAAAATATTCCCAAGAAATAAGTGAATCAAAGGGGAAGTGAAAATGATAAAAAGCACTCGCCCTTCAGCAAGAAATTGGGATTGAATCTTTGGAAGGGAAGGAAGGCCGACGTCTAATAAACTGGGTCGTTGGGTTGCAGACAAAACGAGTTATTGTACAGTGATCAGAAAAACAAAAGGAGTTGATGGCACCAGGTTTAGGATTCTTGTTTCTTCATCCAACTGTGGAGATGACGAGAAAGGGTCATGGCGGAAGAGCGGAACTGGAAAGTGGGAATACATATGGCCAATGTGGTTGACACTGGTGTTGCACGTCCTGGGCACTTTGCTGTTCACCAGAGGCTTTCTGCTGACTAGAACTGAGCTTCCTTATTACAGCCATTACTCTGACGTTTCCCACTCGCCTTGCTTTTCTTCTGATACGCCTCTTCCTTATTCTTCTTCTTCTGATAACTTGAATCGCACTACCAATTCTTCACATGGGTCTTGTTGGACTAACTTGAATCGCACTACCAATTCCAAAAAAAGTACATATGTTATATTGTAATAGCACCTCAATGTAAGCTGCAGCAGTCTCAGAATGTTTCTCATTTGCCCTCGCAATGAATATGTCCCAAAAAAATACCACTACTCAAAAAGAAATCCTCTAGGTGCATCAATTGATGTTGAAAACCAAAAAATACAAGTTAGATATCCTAATGTTCCACTGCCTTTAGCATGTATACTAGTGTAAACTTATACATAACATTCATTGAACTATACTTATTGTTAACTACCTATATATGCTTAGGATTAGTCTCTATTAAGCTCTGTAATATATTGGCTCATTGGCCTATTCTTTCCTGTATATATATTAAGCTCTAGTAAGTGACAATACTCACTTACACATATTCTCACATTAGGTTTTCTCTCTATCTCTCTACTTTTCACATGTTATCAGAGCCTAGGGAGAGAAAAACCTAAAGTTTTAAGTGTGTGAGCACCGTGATAGTAAAATATTTAGCCATCACGTATGTCTGATCTGGCTGGTTCATTTCCCGGTGTCAGTTGCTATTTTTGGTCATACCACCGTGTTCGGAGAGCTCCCGCGGGCATAACCCTTGAACGGCATCGTCCAAATCCGGCCCACAAGTCGCCCGAGTGCCCGTCGTCCAGCAAAGCTTTAGAACTCTGATCTCCCTTTTCCGGTGTGTTTTTGACGCCACCGCCATCGCCAACGACTTCAGACGCCACAGCATGTGCCTCTATGCTCCCCACGCGCTACCCTGCCAAGTCTCATGCTGTCCCAGATCGCTTCAATTTCCGTTTTTGCACATCTTTCTGGCTTCTTTAGCTCTCTACAGCCTTATTTCAGGTTTATAGGGCTGCCTTCCATCCAAATCATGTCGGGTTCCACTTCTTCAGTCACTTTGGTCAACAAATCGGGTAACTTCACTCCTGTTTTTACTTCTTCTCCTGTTATCACTACTGAAAAATTGTCTAGGAGTGCCAATTAGATATCTTGGGCTGCTTCAATTGAATTATGGTTTATAGGACAGGGGGTTGAAGATCACCTAACTACCAAGCTTGATACTATACTTGACTCTGAGAGGGTTGCCTGGAAGAAAACCGATGCACTTTTATGTAATTTAATGTGGTAGTCTATTGAGTACAAACTTTATCCCATTTATAAGGTAAATAGAAACTGTCACCAGTTGTGGGATAAGGCCAAAACCCTTTACACAAATGATATTCAACGTTTCTATACTATTGTTTCTAACATGGTTTCCTTGAAGTAACAAAACATGGATATGTCTGACTTTATTAGCAGGTTTGAATCTCTGAAGGAGGAGTTTAATTCCCTTATGCCTGTTGCTGATACTGTTGAGAAACAACTAGAGCAACGCGATCAGTTCTTTATGATGCTGGGATTGACTGCCATTCGCTCATAACTCGCTCCTATTTGTGATCAAATTTTGGCTAATCCTACTATACCCTCTCTGGGAGATGTCTCTGCTCGGTTACTTCGTGTTTCTTCTAACAGTCTCGCACTTCATTTTTAAAGCGTGTCAATAATCGGGCTTTCGCCCCTTTTAAACTTGTTCGTTCTGATGTTTGGGGTCCTAGTCGTGTCACTTCTGTTTCAGGTTTTCAGTATTTTGTTACTTTCATTGATGACTACTCTCGTTGTACTTTGCTTTTTTTAATGAAAACTCGCTCTGAGTTGTTTGATATCTTTAAGGAATTTTGTGCTGAAATCAAAAATCAATTTAATACCTCTATTCGTGTTTTGCATAGTGATAATGCCCGTGAATATTTTTCTGCTTCTTTCAATACATTTATGTCTTCTCAGGGTATTTTTCATCGGTCATCTTATGCTCATACCCCTCAACAAAATAAGGTGGCTGAACATAAGAATCGACACCTTAATGAAACTACTTGCACTCTCTTACTTCCTCATCACGTTCCTTTTCATTTTTGTGCTGATACTGTTCTTACTGCATGTTTTCTCATTAACCACATGCCTTTTTCCTTATTGCAGCATGACATTCCACACTCCCTTTTATTCCCAACTCAACAGCTTTGTCCTCCCACCTCGCATTTTTGGTTGCACTTGTTTTGTTCATAATTTATAACCTGGGCAAGACAAATTTTCTCCTAGGTCCATCAAGTGCATCTTTCTTGGTTATTCTCGTCTTCAGAAAGGCTATCAGTGTTATTCTCCTGATGCTCAGCGTTATTTCCTCACCGCAGATGTGACTTTCTTTGAGTCTTCCTCTTTCTTTTTTCTATCTACTGTTGAGCATCCTAATATTTTCAATGTCCTTCCTGTTCCTTATCTTGGACCTCCTCTTGGTTCTGGTGAGTCCACTCCACCTTCAGTCCCTGATCATCGCCTTCAGGTATACTGTCGTCGTTTGCCACCTCCTTCTCCTGTAGGCCCTATCAATATTCCCTATGACTCGCCCTCTACGCCGGCTTCTCCACCTACCACGGACCTGCCACTTATGCCTCCTCGGAATGTTACTCGTTCTACTCAGAATCCTTATCCTATATATACTTTTCTTACTTATCATTGTTTGTCCTCACCCTATTATGCCTTTGTTTCCTCTTTGTCCACTGTTTCTATTCCTAAAAATATTCATGAGGCTCTTTCAGATTCAGGGTGGTGTCAGGCCATGGTTGATGAGATGACTGCTTTACATTCTAATGGCACTTGGGATTTAATCCCCTTACCATATTGGTAAATCTCCTATTGGTTGCCGGTGGGTATATACTGTTAACGTTGGTCCTGATGGACAAGTTGATCGTCTGAAGGCCCGTTTGGTTGCCAAAGGCTATACTCAAATTTATAGACTTGATTACAGTGACACTTTTTCTCCTGTGGATAAAATAGCCTCTGTTCGCTTGTTCCTCTCTCTAGCTGCCATGCGTCATTGGCTTCTTTATCAGCTTGACATCAAGAATACTTTTCTACATGGCGAACTTCAGGACGAAGTTTATATGGAGCAACCTCTTGGTTTTGTTGCTCAAGGGGAGTCTAATCTTGTGTGTTGGCTTCGCCGCTCCTTGTACAGGTTGAAACAGTCCCTACATGCTTGGTTTGAGAGACTTAGTATTGTTGTTCAGGAGTTTGGCATGGTGCGTAGTGAGGCTGATCATTCTGTTTTTTATTGCCATTTATCAGCTGGTAAGTGTATTCATTTGATGGTGTACGTAGATGATATAGTCATCACCGGAGATGATCAGGATAGCATTGCTCGTTTGAAGTCTCATTTATTTCAAAATTTTCAGACTAAGGATTTAGGCCGCCTCAAGTATTTTCTTGGTATTGAAGTAACTTAATCCAACAGTGGTATTGTTATCTCTTAGAGGAAATATGCACTGGATATCCTTGAAGAGACAGGCATGCTAGATTGTCGACCTGTTGATACTCCTATGGATCCGAATGTTAAACTTTTATCAGGACAGAGGGAGCCCTTGGCAGATCCTAGTGGATACCACATACTAGTTGGGAAACTCAATTATCTCACCATCACGAGACCGGATATTTCTTTTGCTGTCAATGTGGTTAGCTAATTTCTACAGTCTCCGTGTGATAGTCATTGGGATGCAGTGATACGTCTTCTTAAATATATCAAAGGAGCACTAGATCAAGGGCTGTTATATGAAGATAAGGGTCATACCCAAATCATCGGGTATTCCGATGCCGATTGGGCAGGTTCTCCATCATATAGGCGGTCAACTTCAGGATATTGTGTTCTTATTGGCGATAATTTGGTATCCTGGAAAAGTAAGAAACAAGATGTGGTTGCCCGATCTAGTGCAAAGGCGGAATATCGGGCAATGGCATTAGCCACGTGTGAGCTCATATGGTTGAAGCAACTTCTTCAAGAGTTGAAGTTTGGCGAAGTGACGCAGATGCAACTCATTTGCGATAATCAAATAGCTCTATATATTGCCTCCCATCCAGTGTTTCACAAGCGAATTAAACACATTAAGGTTGACTGTCATTTCATCTACGAAAATATTTCCTCAGGATGTATTTTTACTAGTTTTGTTAACTCAACAAATCAGTTAACAGATGTGTTTACGAAGTCTCTTAGAGGTTCTCGAATTGGGTTTCTTTGTAACAAGTTTGGTGCATATAACTTATATGCTCTAGCTTGAGGGGGAGTGTTAACTTCCTTTATATGCTTATGATTAGTCTCTATTAAGCCATGTAATATATCGGCTCATTGGCCCATTCTTTCCTGTATATATATTAAGCTCTAGTAAGTGACAATACTCACTTACACATATTCTCACATTAGGTTTTCTCTCTATCTCTCTCTATCTCTATACTTTTCACACTTATCATAACAAAGAAGCAAATAATTTAACCTAATACATATATAACATTTATTCAACCTATATATTAACATGGAGGTGAGGCAATGTACAATAATACGAAGAATAACCAGCAACCTTACCTACTGGATCGGTGGCAACTTTCCCTTCTGTCATAAAAGCTTTTGCAGAGGCATGTAATTTTCTTTTTAACAAATAATCATGAATATAAACATCAAGCCAGCATGATAGAAAAACCAAGATGAAGGTAAATATCAATATAAAGTGTTTCTTAAGATCTAATAAATCAGGAACAACCCAGAAAAGAAAAAGAATAAAGAAGAAACGTAGAATGAAAGTAGCCAAGATTTTGGTAAGTTACATTTTATCTGCTTCCCAGCTACTCTGAGGCTGAGCCATACTAGGCTTCATAAAGACAAACCCAACTTCCAAGAGACTTATTGTCTTGTCTGCAAAGAAGACGCGAAGTTTTACAATCATCCCAGGAAAAAACTCAATAACGCTTCAAATGATTTTTCTTTCCCTCATTCAACAAATTCTATAGGATATGCTAAACTGAATTTCACTAATTTTGACAACTAAAGCTTTAACTACAAAAATTTTCCCTCCTAATTCCCTCAAATTCACAGAAACCAAACAGAACAAAGACAAAAAGCAAATTTAAATCACATAATTAAACTTTAGCTTCCACGATTGAACTCAAACCGTACCAATGAAGTGGATCAATGCTTACAACACCATCCCACAAGATGCCCACCATGTGAAAACCTATCACAAAGCACACCAATCAATATTAAGCAAAAAATAAGCAAAACTCAACCCGATTATGGGGGAAAAAAGAAATAAATATTCTTTATTGGATCCTGACATGATACTAGGAGTTGCATACAGTGAAAGTGATCTGATAAATCAAACCAAGAAAATCTTTGAATTTTCTCCAGAAAAAAGGATGATACTTGCTTGAGTGTCACTGAAGTTGAACAGCTCCAGTTTTAGTTCAAACAGTGAAAGGAAAAGTACAGCGAGAATCGGAAGCGGAGATATTTAGGAGACAAGAAAATCACCAAGGAGCCGAAGTGTTTAGGTTTGGAGTCCGATGGAGTGTTTTCATATTCCAATCTTTTTTATCATTTTTTTTAAATTTAAGTTATTCAAAATGTCACAACGTGACGGATGGGGAAAATACCATCGTCGTGACCCGAATGGCTATAAAAGGGAAAATACAGAGAAAAAAATTTGGAGTCGCCACCAATTAATTATAAGGATAATTGAGATCCTTTTAAAATCCAAAAACTGGCCCTTGAAACCAGAGGATGAGTTCGGGAGTCTAATTACGTGTGGGGAAGGTG
>JASKGM010089240.1:0-13610 GCA_034509205.1 Ceratonia siliqua | reverse complement strand
ATAATTATATTCTCATTCAAATAACATTAATATAATCAATGTCCATAAATTTTGGCAATATGTGGCATACATAAAACTTAATGCAAATTACACATTATACTCAAAATCTCAAATTACACAATAGATAATCAACAATGATTATTAGAAAGTTTGAATCAATTAAAAATATAATGTCTTGTTGGATCTAGTTGTTACCCTTAGGTGTTTATGGTACAAGCATGAGTTTCAAAATTTTTTTAAACATTTAAGCTTGTAAATAAAGGAAAACAAAACACCAAGCAAACAACTTACGGCTATAAAGTAAAGCAAAACATATAAGAATTCTATATACCTCTTGTAGTCATTTTAATATTGTAATATACTTTTCAACCAAGCACACTTACCTCCTATTCTTCGGGAAGCACCAATCCACAGAACCAGCGGTGAATATGTTTAATGATTAGAACAAAACAAAAGATGAAAGAACAACAATTGATAACTTTCAAAAGCTAAATTAGAAAGCATTCCCTTTTGTTCTTCTTAGTGTGGCGTGAAGAACACTATAATGACACTAAAAAAATTCATTTTTTTCTTGTGTTTTTCTCTCAAAATCTTATGGCATTCTCAATGTATTTTTCTTTCTCAATGCGATGGCCACAAGAGCTCTCTCTTTTCTCAATATGCTTGGACGGCTAGGTAAGGCAAAAGGGTTAATGATATATATCATCACCTAACCCTATGTCACATGAGTGTAGTAAAAAAATCAATCCTTAACAATTAGGGATCCACACGCCTACTAAGGGGGAATTAGATAATCATATTTTCTAATATTATATCAATTAATAATCATATTATTAATTTTGATAATAACATATTTTATTTAGCAATTAAAGAAAACGTGTGACTTTTTAATTGGTCATGCTGGAATTAAAATCCAAATAAATGAATTTCGTTTAATTAAATTCCTTTGGCTTAGTTAATTTCTTAGTGAATGTAGATTATCTAAAATATTAAAACTCATTTAGTTTCTAACCTTTATTCACTTAGATAATTAGGATAATTAGGAGGAATATATTTGACCATATCAAAGACCAATTTTTCTCTTTTGGTCATGCATCTCTCCATCACATGGGGAGGAGGTTGTTTCACAACTTTGAACAATTCAAACTTTGTAACAACATTAGGATAAATAAATAATTAAATTAATTTTATCCTAATAAAATGCTATAGCCAAAATTCCTAATTAAAGGGGATTTAATTTAATTTTAATCAACTTCTTCAAATTAAATATTTGAACAATTCAAATATTAATTTAAAAGTAGTTAAACCAAAAATAATTACTTAGATAAAATTGTCTAAATTGAGACAACACTTATCTTAATTAAGAAAAAGCTTTGCCTTAAAATTCTAATGTCTAATTAAAACAACACTTGTTTAATTTGGACAACTAATGTAAGAATTATTTTTATCTCTTTATTGACAAAAACGTTTCTCATATTTTTAAGTTTGTTTAGGGTAACATTTATTCTAAAATAATTCTTTGTTTAAATTAAGACAACTATTGTCTTAATAAAGACATTAGCTGAAGTAATATCAATTAACTTCATCTTAAATTTATTCTAACTTAATGTGAATTAAATTTTTCAAAGCTAGGTGAGGAATCTATTTAGACATAAGAACTTCAAGCTCCAATAAATTTGAGATTATTTTAATCTCATTAAGATAATCTAATTTTATTAATCATGAAGTCATTTTATCAAAAACTCATGATTGTACTCTTGATAATTCTTAAAATCAAGAGAAGTCAATGTTGATTATTGATTTGTCCAATTTGTAAACCTAGTGTTTATGAACCCTCGTAGCCATCCATTGATACAAGGTAAAATTATCATTTTATCCCTTATGTTAGTTTTGTCTCTGTCTCAGATTTCATCTGATAAGTGACCAGATAATCTTTTAGAACTTTTTAAAATTATCTTGAACTGATGAATAACTAATTCATCATTTCATTGGGCCCAGATATATCACTTGTCTTCTTGAAATCACTAGAAGCGATGTAATGCTATAAACTTCATTTCTTATATTTATGTTTCCCAATGTTCACTTCCATTATGATTCTATCATACAAAGTCTTAACCAATGTCACATAGTAGTCGTGCCCATAGTATACCAAAGATCACAATGATTATAAACACGAGCCCATAATCTATCAGGATTTTGGTTCTGCCACTAACGGATGCAATATGTGTAAGTTCAAGTTCAAAGCAACGGTATTAACTTGAACTTAATATCTCACTTGATTTCAATTCATTTAATAGTATCATTACCTGAAGTCTACTACTTTAATGACTTGATATTCAACATTCCCTTAGAAAATAATATCATTCTTTCTATGGATGTAATATGGACACTACAGTCTTTATTGAATAGAGTGACCAGCTCTACTCAGTGACTGTGAATAATATTTTAAATTTATCCAAAGATACATATCTCCTTTTGTATAATTCTTATAAAAATGTATCTTAGTTTATTAGAATCTATTAACCTTAATAGCTAGAAAATAAAGCTTACATAAGTATTCTTTAATTATTAATATCAAAATTGTATTTACATCAAATTGAAGAATACAACTTGCTTTCTAGGGAACCTATTCCCAACATGTCTATGAGGTAAATATCCAAAATATGGATATATTATAAGAGGAAATTGATAATATCTCTCCACATGACTATAATAATCAATCCAACTCGTATGAAAGCAGTAAAAATGATCATAATCCCTCTTAAATTTTTTAAAATCTTCCATGTCATATGTTGGAGGACGCCAACCAACCTGTAAGGATGATCAGCTATATCCAAAAGTTGCTCCATAATTATGTGCAGAGGATGATGAATCATACCCAGAATGCTAATCAAATGCTAAAGAAGATGAATGTTAACCAAATCTATGAGACTCATATCCTCCGATGTTAAGTGAAGAAAAATCAAAAGCTAATTGTTCAACATCTTGCATTTCAACATCATCATCACCTACTCTATTATAATCGAAGGTTTATAACCTTTATCTTGATCTTCAGTGCAATATTGAAATCATTGTTCTTATGTGAAAATCATATGGCTTCTTTTACCACTCCTATTGATAATGATGACATTTCTGCCACCATCACCTGCATCTATATCAGTATCGTCATCTGATTCCTCATCAACATCAACAGTAGATGAAAACCCATGATGTGTTGATATTTCATCATATTTTTGAACTCCTCATTAGTATTTATTCTATCTGATTGAACAGTTTGTGAATCTAGCCATCGATTAGCAAATATAGCCAAATAACTATGTGGTCTAACATTTCACATGTCTTCATCTAATTCATCTAATAGGGCATCACCAGGATCATTCAACCATTCTGGAATACCATTATATTCAAAAACTATGGTTAAATCTATTGCTTTGAACTCATCATCTTTTGAATTATGCTCCTTCATAATATGTTTCAATTTCAATCACATATTATATTGTGCAAAAACAAGTTTCTCTAGTTTATGATCATTCAAACGATTGTGCACTTTTGTTTGAATAAGTGCAAATGTGCTCCAATTTTTTTCACACCCACTAGATGAAGCTATCTATGATAATATTCTCATTGCAATTTTTCTCAAACTTAGAGCATCAATACCATGTATAAACCACCATTTAGCTACAACATAAAATTGGTGCCCGCTAGTTGGTAATATATTGAAGTTCTTCTATATATACACAATATTTTTTTAATGATATAATAAGTCAAACCTGGATCTATTTTATTTCTTCCTCTAATAGCTAATTTATCGAAAAATCCATACATAACATCTCAAAATATTTTTACCTACATGAAAATATAGTGCAAGCAATTATTATAGTTCTTATTATGAACGACAAAGAAAAATAAAAGTACGATACATACCTCATTTAGTTCATAAAAAGCTTTAGTTAAGCAAGGCTCTAATCTAGAGGTCACATTCTTAAGCACTCTCAACAAATCTTCTCAAGATTCAAGGTTTTCCAAGTATTGATATAATGGGCTCAAGTAATATGCTTCCTTTTTTTGTTTTTGTCATGTATGAATAAAGAATAAAATGTCAATTAGTATAGTCAAAGATAAAATAAATAAGAACATATTACCAAAATAACATGAATATAAATGTATAGACAAAGATTTCATAGCTACCATATGAATATCACTTATTATTTGTTTATGCCAGTATAGTCAATGACATCAAGATACTTTTTTGCATGACTTAGGAGCCATTGCAAGAGTTGTTGATCTTGCCTTACACATTGCTGCATAAACATATGGCATTGTGACTTGCCTTTGTCCATCCTTAGAACCTTAGCCATTGGTGTATGTATATCAACAATTTTCTTCACACTCTTCCAAAATTTTGGATCTAGTATGGTGGCATGAACTCGGGTTCTAGTTGAATCCTTATTAGCATAACTCCTAGACCATTCATATGAAGTTACCATTCTTTGTGGCCCATTTTTTGCTCCATGAGACTTGCAAAAGAATTATAATTGGTTGCAAATCATGTTTGAGTAGGTATAATTAACTCTCATGTGCAATAAGTTCTCATCATGTAAAGAACTTTGGAGTAGTTGTAAATAAAGTTAGTGCACCTTTTAGCATCTTCCAAAACCTTTTGAATTTCTTCAAATTTTGCAAAATCATGCAATATTAGATCAAGAGAATGAGCAGCACAAGAAGTCCAAAAACAAGTGTGGTTTCCTCTACATCAATAACTCACTAGCCTTCTTGTACGCAGATGCCTTATCTGTAAAGATTTGCACAACATTAATTTCCCCAATCTCTTAAATTCCTCTGTATATTCTTTTATCTCCTCTATTTCATCATTAAGATATGGGCCACCAATTTCATAAGGAGTAGAACCTTTCACCCCAATACCCGCACAGGCAACTTCATTAATCATCATATCATAAAAAGGACACTAGGCTTTGTTAAGTAGAATATTTTGATAACTAAAGAATTTATCAATTACTTGCTTTGCTGACATTGCCCTCCTTTTGGGATTCCACAAATGGTGCAACTTTTGTTGATACACATCTCATTGGCGATATATTGAAGGATTCATTTCTTTCGTGCTTGGACCTTTTTCTTTTCCCTTACCAAAGAAATTTCTTGTAAACTCTTTTACACTTTCACTACGAAAAATGTATTTTTCCTTGATTTGATATTGGTTGAAAGTAACCATAGTTATCTCCTCTTTTTGTCCTGTATATATGGAATAGATACATGTTTTTGCATATTCCAACTCCTCTTTCTGTTGGATTATCATATCATCATCTGAATCTTCAGATGATATCTCGAGTGCCAGCCCTTCTTCTAACTCCACCCATTATATTTTCTATCATTTCAGCTCTTGCAGTAACTAATTGTTCACTCTTTTTCTTTTTTCCTTTCATAAGTTCTCTCATTTTATTAGAAATTTCTCAATGATATTTTTCACATTTTTCAACATTTGGATTACCCCCAGCTAGGTGTTACTTCAATCCAATCACACCACCACCCTTCGTTATTTTGTGACAAAACTTGCATTGTACATGTTGTTTATTTACACTCACCATTTCCCCATAAGTCCAATCAGGATCTATTTGTCTCTTTTCTGTTTCTTTTGGATCTTCCTCTATTAATGTTGCTTTCCCTTTAGATGAACTCATATCTATATCTATAAAATGATAATACAAATATGTAAACAAGAAAATAAATTAAACTCTATACCCTAATATCAATCATTCTATTTTTTTGTCCAAAAAATAATTCTATTTATAACATTAACATTTTATCCTAATTAAATTCTATCTATAAAATATTACTATAATTGACCTAACATCAATATTATATTAAATTAGAATAAACATTAATTAGATAGTATAGATATATGATAATTAAATTATTTATACACAAAAGCAAGATATTATTTTAGTAGTTTTCAAGTTTAATTTTTTTTGTTTGTACAAGTTTTGCTATTACAAAAATAATGAAAATAAGGGTACTATTTTTTTTATAAACAAAAATACTTTACTAATCATTACAATACACTTCTTAAAATACATTTATTTGAATAAGATTAATTATTATATATATTTTTTCATTTAAATTAAATTTAATGATAGTAACAATGTTATGAAAATGTAAAACAAATTAAATTAATAAAATTAATTACTATATATATATATTTCATTTAATATAAATAAATAAATAAATAAAAGTTTAAAATAAATATATCATAAATTCTTTCAATTTTTACATACATAAGATATGTTATTAATAAGTCACTAAATATAATTTAATGATATAATATTTAAGTAAATTTTAAACAGTTATATATTTAATAATTTGTGTCTTTAAAATATATATATTATTGGTGATTCTTGTACAATTAAATAGTCTCCACATTTTAAAAGATAAATAAAAAAATTGTTTAGATCAAAAAAATAAAATGATATGCAAAATTAAAATATAAAATACATATTTAATAAAAAAAAGAAAAGAAACAAAAGGATTTAAAGAGCTAAAGAATGGGATAGTCGACAAAGAATAATTATTATATATATTTTGTCATTTAATATAAAAATTAAATAAATTAAATATATTTTTATCATTTAAACAAATTAAATAAGATAGCATCATTCATAATGGTGTCATTGGTGTGAAAAATCAGATTGTGAATTTGGCAAAAAAACCTTTGGATCTTCTTATTCTCTAGTTTTCCTTTGCCTCACTGTCATCTGCCTTAGGCCCTTAGTCCTTCGTGTTGCTCTGGTCCTCTGGAATCTGGATGCTCATTCGCCTCCTTGGTTCTTCACGACATTTGCCGTTAGCATTGTGCCTTGTAGTTGCAGTACTTGTTCTTGGTGGTTGGTTGGTTGGTTAAAGAAGAAAGGATCGAAGGTAAGTTTTGGTTTTTCAATTTCAAGTTTTCAACTTACTTGAGAGTTTAGATTTTAGATTCTAAATCTAATGGTTTTATCATTTGGGCCTTTTGGCGTTTTGTAACTTTTGATATGTAAAGCTTGGGGAACCTTGAAAAGTTTAGTTTGAAACTTTGAATCAATTTGATTGTTCAGAAGAAACAAAACCTCAAATCAACCGTTTCGTTTGCTTCCTCTGAAACACCACCATTTCCACCGAAATTCAACGATTCTTTGAGATTTCCATGAAATGGTGGAATTTCGTTATGCATATGATGTTTCGTTTCAGTGGATCTGGAAACTGAAAATTTTCGATTGTTTCGAACGACATGAAATTTTTTTCCTTGCCTTTGAGAGGAGAGAAACTAGAAAAGAAATGTCCCCTCCTTGACCTCTTTTTTACACCTACACACTCCTAAATCGACCTCAGGCACAAGTCCTAGAAGAAATCTGCCCCACAAAGCTTGCCCGTCCACCATCCTCGAAGCCAAATGTCCGCTAGAAGAAAGAAAAGTATTACAACCCTTCCACCGAGGCAAGGATCATGACACAAACAATTGCCGACACCTCAACAATTTGGTAGAAGGCCTCCTTCAAAGAGGGTACCTCTAAAAGTTCAAGGCAAACGTCCCAGTACCTCAACACAGGTAGGCTAAAGAAGGACCCTTTAGGTGCAAATCTCTCAAGCTAGATCGGTCATTTCCTCGGGATCAAGACCGACGCTGTAGAAGATCCCCCAACAAAGGCTAGGCAGGCCAACAAGACCCCAGGAGGGGTGCAGATAATCTCAATCATGCAAGAAGAGGCACCAAAGGGAGGCTGCCCAAAAATCACTAGAAGTCCTACAAACCACCATAAAGAAACACAAGCATGACTTGCCCATTTCCTTAACAGACATCGATTATGGTATGATTGACAGGAACCACGACAACCCCATGGTCATAAGCTGCTTCATAGCAAACTACGAGGTCTGCAACATTCTGGTCGACTAGGGGAGCTCAACAGATATCCTATTTTATCGTACTTTCACTCAACTCAACCACCCAAGCTACGATCTACAACCCTACCTCAGCACATTGATGGGATTCTCAAGAACCCACGTCAAAATTCAAGGCACGATCAAGTTGAGTGCGACCCTTGGGGAATTTCCCAATCTCGCTAGTGAAGACTTCTGATTCTAAGTTTTTCTTGTTCCATAAGTACAATTTATAGGATTAAGATACTCTCATATCATGAGAGATATATACAAAGTATGATACATACTACCTAATTAGTAGGTCTCACTCATATATTATTTGTGAACCTATATACATAATGTTAATATCTTTTATAACTTGATAGTGTCATATTCCTTCCTAATATGATAAGATCTTGTTCCTAATTTATATAACCATTTATTCTTGCATTCAATCAAGCTAGAATTTATTACAAGTGCTGTTTAATAGTACTGTTTGTGATAACGTGATAAGCGCTTATTCTATACTTCAATACTTTTCCCATATAATGATTTCAAAAGCAAAAGTTCTAGCTTTACATAACTTAATTGTTTGTTATATTTGCTTGATATAAGCATGTAGGTATTTATCCTAAATCAATGTAATTTCAATTATATTCAAACTTAAAAATTTCTTATAGTTGAGGCATTAAATTATAAAAGATAAATTACAATTACTTTTAATCCCGTGCAAAGCACGGGTTACAATCTAATTTCTAAATAATAAATAAGAACAAGTTACAAATAGGTCACAAAGGGCTAGTCTTTGTATTGGTCTGTGTAGCCTACAATTGTTTTTTCATATTTTGATAGATACAAATATACATTATTGTGTTCAGGTTTTTGTTTGTGAGAATTTTATCCTTGGTAGCATAAAATTGTTATTTTTATGAAAAATAAAAAAATTAATTATATGGGCAAAGAATAAGTCGATCGAGAAAAGCAACAATACAACATAGTGTGATGGTGTACAAAATGGGATAGGCCCACTTTTCAGTGGATGGGTCCCACTCCATGTAGTGGGCCCCCCTCCAGCTTATAGTCAAGCAATCGCACTAAATACAATGTAACCATAACACTCAAATCTTTTCGTAGGCCGACCCATGGCCAGATCGCATGCTAACTTAATTAATTGCAAACCCATACAGGTCAAATTGGGTTTATCTTTTGCAGCCCATTTAAAAAATAGTCAGCCTGATCCCCACCGAGATTGTCACAGTAAAATCTGTGTTGATAATATAGCAAGGTAAAGGTTGTATAGGAAGTCACCGGATAGAGGGTATACATAACTAGGGGACTTATTTCCTCACACCATCAGTTTTGTGGGTAACCTGGAGATGAATTTAGGTATAGTTTTCAATATAAGCCTCACGAGTACAAAGGAGATGGATTTCCTCAAGCTTGGTTTAACTTATTACAAAGGAGATGAAATTTTAAAACCAAAGGAACCAACATAAAGCATGGTTAAGATTTCCAACATTTACTCTGGAGAGAGAGATCACAAGTTAAAAGTTCACAAACTTCTTTTCTTTCAAGCTTTCCACAGTCTCCCTGAGGCTCACGTCCAATGGAATAAATTCAATTCCCAAGCTCTTGGCCTTTTCTTTGGAAACCTGATACTTTGGCATCAGGGGCTTATCGTCCACACACCTAACAAGTTTATTGAGAAAGCAAGAAATGAAATTGGCAAAAATCTTGAATTAAATAAATATATACCTACATATTAAAGTGAGAGTGCAAGTCATTTGGGTCATCAAATATGATTGAAGGATTATAATTAGAAGTCATTGTCATGAATTCTGGGGAATATGTCATCAGGCAACTTGAAACAATCATTATGCTAAGTGAATCTGATTAGTGTCTCATTTAGTCAACAAACCCTTGGGTAGGGTCAACATACATGATAAAGCACGTCTGTTGAATGAAAAATAGATATTACTATTTCAAGTTTCTTTTTCGTGTCCATGCTTCATTTTAAGTTTAGTACATAAAAAAATATCAAATACTGGAAACTGACATGAACCCTTCTTTGGGAAGGCTAAAAGGAAGGAATGGATTTAAAATTAAAGATTTTAATTTTGGGATGCCCTTTAGACTTATATAAGGATAACACGCACCAGAAGAGTAATAACAGAGGCGAACAATTAAAGATATGATAGCACTACAGTTTGCTCTAGATATATATATATATATATATATCAAAATCTGAAAATCAGCACAGACCAGTAACTTCCTTTCTAGATTCCCCTAAACCATATCACAAGACCTTCAGTATAAAATAAAATAGAAACAAGTTATTTTTTTCCAATATGGCCCGTACTTAACAGCTTAAAGGCATTTTTCTTTGCATCCATCCCTCAGAAAGTTTTATAGCCTACAGAAGTCAAGTGCTACTTGGAACTAATAACCAAGCCCATCACAACTGATAACCTATACACCTCTCTCAGATACAATTTCCCTTACACCAACTCCAATCTATTTAGAATGAGAGAGAAAAAGATGAGCAGTAGATGGCGCTCAGTCATGAAAGGATTTTTGTTCATAAGTTTATCTAGGTTACTATGAAAGAAAAAAAGATCTCCTTTCACTTTAGTACACGATTGATTAGATAGCCATCACCTAACATGACAATATACTACAAGAGAAAATTATTGAAGCAGACAAATGACAAAGATAATATGCCACACTTCTTTTTACAGGGAGGTTTCTTTTTTTTTTTTTGGCTTGCTAATAAGGCAACTGCATAACTTTTCAAGATGTACAGCTGGTTAGAAAAACTGGATATATACATATAGGAAGGTTCAGCAAAAGGAGATCGAATCCATGTTATATGCATTTTTGAAATTATAGAAATAATTAAACTTACTTCTCTGGAAGCTGTAATGTTGGATACAGCTCATGTAAAATCTTCACAACGTCTGCGTAGTGTGCCACTGTCTCAACCAAACAATATCTTCCGCTAGCTGAAGAAATCTCAAATGCCTGAATATGGGCATTTGCAACATCTTTAACATTGATCCATCCTAAAGTCAAATTTGGAAATGTTTGTGCACCTGTATCAAACAAGAATGGGAAGAGTCCCTATAAGGAGCAGGACAACAATTAAGTCTGGGGCCAAAACAAGAGTACATTTAACTAAAAATCAGATGAACTAATATTTCTCAAAATAACAACTAAACTAACACTAACCAATAAGATCAGTGGATCCTTATTGAAGAAATTTAATGACATATAAATCAAAATTGAAGAAAAATATGTTTGGACTAACTTTATTTCTCTAACAGAGGAAACCATTGTTCTCAACCAGCACTCAAAGTCCTCATGTACTGGGAATTCAAAGGAGCGATCTCCTTTACATCATCTATGGGATAGAATTGTGTTCTCAAATTCCTTGACAAGAATTTGGAGACAAATTTTGTGGCAACATGTGGCTTTTGTGTTTCAATGGTGTGTTATGTCAGAGTAAAACGTCTGCATCTTCAAGGTTGTCTCTGCCCCAACCCCAACGTATGCTATGGGATGTGTCTATGACTTTTCTCTGTTGCTTTCTTTATGGTTGCTTTAAGGAAGTCACTATCTCTAATATGCAAAGAGATACATCTTTGTTGTAATTTTAAGCCTCTTTGGCTCCTTCTTTGCTTTTAGTTTATCTGTTTTGGTGGATATCTTCTCAGCCCCACTAGTTGTACTTCTCTTATCTCTCTATTAAAATTTCATCCTTTTATTAAGAAAAAAACTTTTCTGCTATTAATGTCAAGTCATTAAGGATAAGAATATAGAACATTATTCACGTGATAAAAGGATAATATTCTCATCTGGCTAAATGGTGAGCAGTGTGATTCCAATGTACAAGCCTCACAAATCAATTTTAAGTTACTGATTAAAAATACTATAACCCTACTTTTCTTATACTTCGTTCTACTCTGTTTCCACATTTTGACACTAATCTCTGTCCCTTATCCATTAAGTAGATCAAGAAAAAGCAGTTGGGTTGAAGAAGATCAAGTAATTCAGATGGGGACAAAGCGCATAAAGGATTTCTGAACAGCATGAACTTAGTAAACAGATACAAATTACCGTTCATTAGGTTTAAAATTGCAGCAGCACTTGTGTTAAGCGTTGGTTGCAAAAGAGGCCCTATCACCATTGCCGGATTGATAACAACCATGTCAATGTTGTTTTCTTTTACAAATTTCCAGGCAGCATCTTCAGCCAATGTCTTGGAAAGTACATACCACAGCTGAATGCACAAAATTGGAAACAACAGGACACTTGAAGAGCATTGTTAATTACTATGCATGACAAATAATCACATTTGCACACATTGGAACAATTATTTTTGCACTATTTCACGGCAGAAATTTTCTAGAAGGATGAAAGTACTAAGCCATTCTAAAATTACATTAATGAGAGAAAACTGCTGAAGCAGCTTAATAAGTTTAATAAGTTTAATGGGCTCTCTATGATTCACAATTATGATTGCAGGATCTCAAAATTACAAGGAACTGACTTTAGTTATATTAGAAACAATATGAAGTCTTCATGCAGAATGAAGTAACAAGGAAACTTCTAAGGTAGAAAGAGACATGTGGCCAAGCTGCCTGACAAGCCTGATTTTGATGACTAAAAATAAAAGGAAAGACTCACCATAATTAAATGGGCCCCAGGAGTCTCAAAATATACAAAAAATATATACAGAAAAATTGCTCCAACATAGACTTATTAAGAAAGGTTACAGTCTGGAGCAGACCGGCAATTATATTAAAATTCTGCAGAAGTAGAATGAGTGGTGCCAAAATAAAATATAGTTGTCTGAACAAAACACTTTCAGTATATTCAGATATGCAATACCTACTGGAAGGAACTGCCTCGATGAATGGAATGTATTTCCATTTAGACTTAAATTGCAGCATCCGAATAACAACTCATGAATGATATTTTCAATATGTACAGAATTGATTACCATCTGCATAGATGATGTGCTGAAATTATCTATATCCAGAGAGTCATATCAGACAACTTAATATTATATTAAAAGTTTAAATTTGATCCATTGCCAGCAGAAAACTCCATATACTATCTATACAAAAAATATTTGCCACATCATAAAGTAATTAAGGTATTTCACTTGCAATGACTTTTTAACAGTCTGTTAACTAAATGGCATATGATTCACTGACATTATGAAACTTTTTACACTCACAATACATTAAAATTAAACTCTTCTTTTTAAGTAATTAAAAGGGAAGGTTCAGCAATTTTAGCTAAGATAAAATCTTCTAGACTACACATTTCTGGTGCATACCATTTGTTAAAGAACAATAATTCCGATTTAAAGCAACTCAATTTGCTAACAAGCAATTAAGGATAAAAAGTACTATTGTACTTTTCCTAGTTTTTAATTATAAATAGACACACAGTAACCTAACCAGTCAAGTCAATGACCTATTCTGATAGACCCCACATTTGTAAAACCTATTCTAAAAGGGTAAAAGGGGTATTATCCAAAATAACTCCCAAATACACGTGGCAGCCAACCCTTATGATAAGTTTTGTTTGTGGAAAGAAAGAGTGTTATTCCACTATATTATCAAAGAAGATTACAAGCCCCTCTTTATATAGATGATGAAGTTCATCTATTTTAGGGATATTTACAGCTAATCTAG
>JASKGM010089229.1:0-13612 GCA_034509205.1 Ceratonia siliqua | reverse complement strand
TTCTTATAGAGAAGGATATGATGATGAGTCTTGATAGTTTAAAACTCCTGAGAGCAACTTTTCTTGTGTTGCTTTTGTATGTGGAGTCTTCAATGCATGTATTTAGTAGGAGAGCCACAAATGCAAATGCTCAGTGTAGAGTGAAAGAGAGGCTGGCACTCTTGGAATTCAAGCGTGGCCTCATTGATGACTATAGCCGTTTATCTTCTTGGGGCAACCAAGATGGGAACACGGATTGTTGCAAATGGAATGGAGTTCGCTGCAACAACCAAACTGGCCACGTTGAAATATTTGATCTTCCCAGTGATCTTGGTATGCTCCAGCATCCTTTGAGAGGTAAAATTAGTTCATCATTGATGAACTTGCAGCATTTAAATTATTTGAATCTCAGTTTCAATGGTTTTGAAGATATCCATATTTCGGAGTTCTTTGGATCTCTAAGCAAATTAAAATACCTTGATCTTTTAAGAGCATCTTTTGGCAGAAGAATCCCATATCAACTTGGGAAGCTTTCAAGTTTAAAGGTTCTTGATCTTAGCTACAACAATTTCGTTGGTGTAATACCTTATCAACTTGGAAACCTTTCCAACTTGCAGACATTTTGGCTTGATAAGAACGATAATCTCAGAATTGATGAAAATTCTGCTTATGCTCCCTGGATTTCCAATCTATCTTCTTTAACTGAACTTGGCTTCGGGGGTATTAACCTCCATAATTCTAATAATTGGCTGCAAATGATTGGAAGGCTTCCACATATACCTAAACTTTGGCTATCAAATTGTAATCTTTCAGATGCCGACTTTAGTAGGTTATCTTCTCCACTGAACTCTTCTGCATCTCTTACTACTCTTGACCTCTCTTTCAATAAATTAACATCATGGATATTTCAAAGGTTGTTCAATTTATGTTCCAATCTTTCGTTGCTCATCCTCTACAAGAACCCCTTACAAGGCCCCATTCCATATGATTTTAGCAATAAAATGTCTCATCTTGAGTTTCTTAGTCTCGGTGAAAGTAAAATAAATGGAACCATACCTGAAAGCATCGGATTACTATCTAAGTTGTGGTTTTTGAATTTAGGCGGGAATTCTTTTGAAGGGGTGATCACTAATATCCACTTTGTTAATATCACCAAATTAGAATTGTTGAGCTTGTATTCTAACTCCTTAACTTTAAAATTCAACCACAATTGGATTCCTCATTTTCAATTGAAGATTCTAAACATTTTTTCCTGCAAGATGGGTCCTGCTTTTCCAAAATGGCTTCTGACTCAAAAAAATCTCTCCTATCTTTGTATGTATGATACTGGAATTTCAGATTCCATACCAGAATCCTTATTGTGTGGTGATGGCAGTGTTAGTAACAACTTGGAATCATTACAATTTCTTAATTTAAGCAACAATCAACTTCCTGATTGTTGGAGTTGTTTTAAATCATTAGCGCTTCTTGATTTATCCAATAATCAACTATCAGGAAGGATTCCTACCTCTATGGGGTCTTTATCTCAAATTCAAAGGCTGGTTTTACGTAACAATCACTTTAGTGGTGAACTGCCCTACTTGAAAACCTGCACCAAATTACAAATCTTGGACTTAGGAAAAAATGAATTATCAGGGTCAATACCACCATGGGTAAGAGAGAATTTAAAGGGACTGGAAACTCTTATCTTACGAATGAATAAATTCAATGGAAATTTACTATTCAATTTATGTCAATTGACAACTATTCAAGTATTGGATCTCTCGTTCAACAATTTTATAGGGCCAATACCAAGCTGCTTTAACAATCTTATTGCAATGGTTCAAACACGTAACATCAATCACTCCATGAACAAAGTCATTTTCTACAACAAAGGCAGACGCGATGTACTAACTATTAATTTTGATTGGTATGTACCCCTAGTGTGGAAAGGAAAAGAATTACGATACAGGGATAATCATAGAATTTTAAATATCATTGATCTTTCTCACAATCAACTATCAGGAGAAATTCCAAGAGGAATTGGGAATCTCGTTAAGCTGGTTTCCTTGAATCTATCAGTAAATAATTTGAGTGGAGAAATCATTTCAGAGATTGGACAGTTAAAATCACTATAAATTCTTGATTTATCAAGGAATCATTTGATTGGAAAGATTCCTTTAGGTCTTGCTGAAATCTCTTTCCTCTCATCATTGAATTTATCAAGAAACAATTTGTCAGGAGCACTTCCAAATGGAATACAACTACAAACTTTTAGTGCCTCTTGTTATGATGGAAATCCTTACCTTTGCGGGAGTCCATTGATCAAGCGTTGTTTATATGATGATTTGTCAGGGCTTGGAGGAGGACAGGAAGCTGAGGCTGGTGATGATAAAAAAGCTTCCTCTTTCATTAAAGGATTCTATGAAAGTATATGTGTGGGATTTGCTACTGGATTTTGGATAGTCTTCGGATCATTATTGCTGAGTCGGTCATGGAGACATGCCTACTTCAATTTTATTAACAAGTTGATGGATCATTTCTATGTGACAGCAATGGTCAATGTTGCAAGACTGTGTAAGTGGCGTAACAATTAACTGGTAATATCTTATATTTTGCTACAATCTATGTAATACTCAGAAGGACCTCTGGAACTATACCTCAGAGGGTTTATTTTAATGGTATTGTCTGAAATAGTATAAAATAAATGTTCATTAGGGATGTATACGTGTGGCTTTTTTTTATAGTCCATGGGTACATTTTTCTCACCCACTTTATACTGCCTTTCTCCCAAATTCTTTCTCCCTCACCTCTCTCTCTCACGGCATCTACCCCTCTTTCTCCCATTAGATCTCCAGAAATGGTGAAGCCACTGAAAGCTTCTAGTAGTCTTATTCTTCCCTCGCTACCAAGTATGGCAGCTCTAGCTCCCATTCTTTTTTGGTTCTAAGTCACGAACTTCTGATGTCTCTTGGTTCGTGACTCCCCCAAGTTTGGTTGCAGCCGCTGGTTTTCTTCTTCACAATTTTTAGCATAAATCTTGGGTAAATTCCAAGCCTTAGGTGTTAATTTAGCTTATCTTAGTAGGAACTTACTCCTTGGAATCCCCATATGCTCCTTTTGATTTTTTTTAGTCCCATTTTGGGTGATCTGCCATGGAGTGCAATATAGGTTCAAGAGTACTGAAACTTTATTAAAAAAATTTGAGGCCTTAGTTATTAAGTCAATAGATATGCTAATGGGAAATTTAAATTATAGAGGACCAGTTATAAGGGGGACTTTTGGCTACTTTGAATGGGAAGGACCTTGAATTTCAATTTTATTTCAAATATTTGGTATGGGTTTATGCTCTAATAGTGAATTGAAGTTTCTACCTTGACTACATATATGGACCTAGGAACCATATGAAATTATTTTCTTAGTCTTGAAGCTATATTATTGATTCTTTTATACCAAAAGAAAATTATGAATATGTTCTTTATTAGTTTCGGAGCCATGTTAATTAACCTTTTGTGCCCACAATATTGTTTTGATGAGAATATTGCCATGCAAACTGATTTTGAATTATTGGGAATAAACTAGTTTTGTGAATTTTTGAATGCTCAATTATGTGATTGAAATAAAACTTCCAATGATATATTTTTTTATGGAAAAGGTATTGTAATATTGTATGTTTAAATTATTTGTAAAGGCATGGCAACATAAGCTTATTAATAAATGAAGTTTTGATAGATCTTTTGGCACTTCTATAGTGTAACTCTAGGTGCACCTGGCATTAATTTGTCCCTAAACTATTTATGGGACAGGCATGTGATTTATTCCATTTGTGATATTACTCTGAATGCATGTGATACATTGTTTCATGAGAAAGAGTTATCTATTAGAAGAACTGCTAGATCTATCTCTTGATTATAAAAAAAAATTATTAACTCTTTAGAATTTTATGTTTTTATATTTATATTGATAAAAAATTATTAACTGTTGGCTAGGAAGTGCATTAGTTCATTTGGTGTTTTAGTCATGTCATGTAAATATGAATTATTTTGATTAGTTGTTAATATTATCTCTTGTTTTATGCCCTTGAGGCTATGGAATTCTGTGTGGTGGAATTGTCCATCAATTTTAGTTGTGGGTTGTACCTTGAAATGTCCTTTTTTAGGAGAAATTCTTTCCGAATTTATATAGAAATGACATGAAAATTTTATATTTAAAGTCTATGGCCTTGTGCACTTGGTTCATGATTTGACTTGAATTTAGTTTGAGTTATTTTGAATTGCACTTACATGAAGTCAGAGTAGGCTGGTAAGTTGTCAGGTGGATCCCTACGCCGGTCACATTCCTGGATTTGGGAACGTAACAATTTGATTTGTTACATATCTTCGGTATGTGTAAATTGTAATAAATGTGACAAAATATGGGTGTTGATGGAACCGATTGGAACTTAAAATTTCAACAATGGCATTGAATAAATGTTAAGTTCTATTTTTCTTGTCTTTTATTTGTTTGCCAAGATTCCTCCCCATACTGTATTAGAATAATCTAATTGGACTGTGCTTTAGAACAATAAAATTGATTTTTGATTATTGTAAAAAATATTAAGGAAGTTAATTACATCATTTTTCAACCCAGCTCTTACAGCACCTAACTCAACATGCATATTACTATATATAGAACCCCTTCAATCAGCCTCCATTATTGTCACGAACAGGTGGCTTATGCTCTTGATGTTTTCAGAGAACGTGGATCATATGCTATTCATGTTAATATAATAGACAAAATTGTGATGAAAAATTAATGAACAAGTTATAATAATCACAATCTTTACCTGATCATGGTACCGAGATTTTCAATTAAAAAGAAAAAAAACAAATATACTAAAAATATCCTAGTTAACAATCCGAAATATAAACTAGCTTTTAGAAAATTCACTATAGTACAAAATTTAAATCGATACAGTTCCAACTTCTAAGGTATAAATTCATATATAGTGTCCTCTTTTCTGCTATTTCTCTGTTTCTTCGGTTCCATTAAAACGACATGCCAATAACTAAATATAATGATTATTCAATTAAATTATACATGATTATTCAATTTAGTCTCTATAATATTGCTTATTTTTTAAATTAATTCCTACATTTGTTTTTAAATTGAATATTTATAATTTATAGTCATTTGTAATTAAACTTTTGTACGTCTTAGATGCACCAGAAAGATAAGAAAGAATTTTGGTTGAGATCTACACTTGTAGCATGCTTCCATTCTGCTAGTTCTTTTGCTTACGGAGTTCTGTCTTCTGTAAATATAATTTGTAAACTGCAATCTTCATAGCAGAACCTATTTGGTGGAGTTGACTGGAATTTTCAACAGTGACTATCAATAATTGTTTAAGTTCTTTTTTTCTTGTCGTTTAGCAAGATTCCTCTCCGTACAAATTGCAAAGTTTAAAACCCTGTGGAACCAGTTCTTGTGATTTAATTATTGGATTTTGCATTGGATCAAGATAATTGATTATTGATTACTGTGAAAAATATTCAAAAAAATCGTTTCAAAACTCCATGATGGATCATTGACCTATTCTATTAAATTATTGTGAAGGAATCGTATCAGGTTGATGAAGCCCAGAGATGCTTTCTAAGTGGAGTTTAGAGACAGGTGCAGATGGAAGAAAGATACTCTTTCTCACTAAAGAACAAGCAAGAGCTTCACTTCAGTGCATCCTAAAAGCATAGTACTAACACACCCAAATGTCACTTTGGAGGCTGGATTAAGGAAATTTTATATGGAGACACTTCCTAGAATAGTACTGAATTTCAAATCCTCAGAAGAGGAAAGATGAAGAATGCCATTAACTAATTATTTACTCATCTTGCTATTACAAAGGTGAATCAGGAAAAAAGCTAAGGAAAGTAAGTTATCAATATCATGAACTAGATCTATATCTTTATACTTTTAAGTGGCATATTTCTACTCTTGTTGTCTGAATAAACTATTAAATATTCTTCTTTGAAAAGAAAAATGAACAAAGACTCCAAATACGAGTATAACAAGTAAATAACACAAAATAAAATTAATCATAGAACAGTACAAAATAGATCCATAATTTTCAGAGACACTCCAAAGTGTCCAGCGAGCTAATTAATAGTAAAACACAAGAACAAACCAGCTCAGGTCATTTATTCTACTGAACATGGTATCCTTTAGTAGTTGAGGTGCTTTTCTTGTCTCTTTAGTCAATCCCAAATCTCTTCCTCAAGAATAAAACAAAATCATAGACCTGCTTCTCATCAGCAAGAGATTTGGATACGCTCTCTCTTTGCATGCATCTTTTAGCCCATGCAATGAATTTAGGACACTCTGCCTCCACTTTGAAGTTTCCAAGTGTTTCATAACTATAAAACCAGCTATAGAAAGGGATCAGAGCAAGATCAATAAACCCAAACGTGTCACCTCCAAAATAAGGTTTGTCTCCAAGCGTCTCTTCCAATTGCTTTAAGGTTCCTATAAAGTCCTTCTTTGCCACCTCTTGCTCTTCTTCCTTTTTAGTCCATATCCTCTTCCCAACATCGTACACCTGCATTTTTTAGCACAATGATTAGTATTAACAACTTCCATGGACATAGATTCTGTAAATT
Source organism: Ceratonia siliqua (assembly GCA_034509205.1). Classification (NCBI taxonomy): domain Eukaryota; kingdom Viridiplantae; phylum Streptophyta; class Magnoliopsida; order Fabales; family Fabaceae; genus Ceratonia; species Ceratonia siliqua. Next base: position 7,022 of record JASKGM010089229.1, on the reverse strand, counting down.
TCTGCAATCCTCGCCCACTGAAGAAACAAACAGAGAATGACTGGAGAAGTAGAACTCTTACCTTCTTATCAACAAAATCAGCCCAGAACTTTGCTTGAGCTCTCTGATAAGGATCGGAGGGTAGCAATGGAGCCTTATCCTTCCAAGCCTCATCAATGTACTCAACAATAATGAGGGACTCACAAATGGGTTTCCCGTTATGGATGAGAACTGGGATCTTTTTGTGAATGGGGTTCATTTGTAGAAGCAGAGGGCCCTTGTTCATCAGATCCTGTTCCTTGTACTCATACTTGATCCCTTTCTCCGCCAATGCAATCCTGGCCCTCATTCCAAACATACTGATCCATGTGTCCAACAGAACAACCTCGTCTGCCATTGTCGAAGACGATCACTGAGCTGATAGAGAGAGCTGGTGAACAACTAAACAGGAGATATTTCTTGAGAGGAGAATGAAGCGCCCTGCATATATAGGCAATACGTTGAGTTTGGGCTCATATGAAGACAAACATATTTTTTGGCGTTAATTTTTCAGGTACGTTAGCTGTTTCTCGTTTTGGCGTTACGAGAGTCCTGTAGTGGTAGCAGAGGAACACAGATCCACTAGTTTCGTTAATTTTTTATTCTTTGGTTCTGGTATCATCCCTTTCGTCAGCTAATGAATTCTCTATGCTACCTTACCTTAAACTCCGGTTGTCGTCTTGCCCTGAACAGGTGGCTTATGCTCTTGAATCTAGATTTTTTTGAGATCGTGCAGATGCTATGCGATGAATGAAATCAATTATGAATAAACATTAATGGTCTCTCATAAATAACAGTTACATAAAAAGGCAATCTTGAAATCACGGTCCAATCACCAATGTCATAAATAGAAAATATAAAAAAATGACAAATATTCCATAGCCTGATGTAGACGAATGAAATTCAAAACATGGTGTCCGCTTGATTTCTTTCAATTGAATCATTACAACATTCATCCCATCTAAACTCAAAAATACTGGATAAAAAGAAAAAGAAAATATCTAGCCTTGAAATATGCCATTTTTCTGATCTTGAGTCCAAATTTTACAGATACATGACAACATTCACTCCACGAGTAGAAAAATGCTTCCCAAACATCTCATAGAGCTATTAAGAGGCATATTTCTACCCTTGTCTGAATAAACTATTAATTATTCTTATTTGAAATATATAGAGAGAAAAATGAACAAAGTCTCCAAATATTTAAGAGTAACATGTAAACAATACAAATTAAAATTACTCATAGAACACTGCAAAATAGATAACTAATTTTCATAGACACACCCAAGTGTCCAGCGAGCTAATTAATAGTATAAATACAAGAACTGACTAGCTCAACGTCACTTATTCAACTGCAGAGTGCAAGATAGACAAATAATCTTCATAGACACAACCAAGTGTCAAAGGCAAGATCTAATTCCAGCTTCTCGAGGTCACTTATTCAACTGATTATGCTATTGCTATCGCCGGCTAGTTGAGTTCCTTTTGTGTCTCTTTACTCCAACCCAAATCTCTTCCTCAAGACTAAAACGAAATCATAGACCTGCTTCTCATCAGCAAGTGATTTGGATACGCTCTCTCTTTGCATGCATCTTTTAGCCCACGCTATGAATTTAGGACACTCTGCCTCCACTTTGAAGTTGCCAATTGTTTCATAAGTATAAAACCAGCTATAGTATGGGATCAAAGAAAGATCAACAAACCCGAACGTGTCACCTCCAAAATAAGGTTTGTCTCCAAGCGTCTCTTCCAATTGCTTAAAGGTTTCTATGAAGTCCTTCTTTGCCACCTCTTGCTCATCTCCCTCTGTAGTCCATATCCTCTTCCCAACATCATACACCTGTAATTTTTTAGTTTATAGATTAGCTTCAACAACTTCCACGGACATAGGTTCTGTAAATTCCTCACCCACTGAAAAAAAAAAAAAGTACTTTTTTGAACAAACAGACAATGACAAGAAGAGAAAAGTAGGTATCGTACCTTCTTATCAACAAAATCAGCCCAGAACCTGGCTTGAGCTCTCTGATAAGTGTCGGAGGGTAGCAGTGGAGCCTTATCCTTCCAAACCTCATCAACATACTGAACAATAACGAGGGACTCACAGATGGGTTTCCCGTTATGGATGAGAACTGGGATCTTTTTGTGAATGGGGTTCATTTGCAGAAGCAGAGGGCCCTTGTTCATCAGATCCTGTTCCTTATACTCATACTTGATCCCTTTCTCGGCCAATGCAATTCTGGCCCTCATCCCAAACATACTAACCCATGTGTCCAACAGAACAACCTCACCTGCCATTGTTGAAGACAACCTCTGAGCTGCTAGAGGGAACTAGTGAACAATAATTACAGATAACAACGAGATATTATTTGAGAGGACAATGAAGCGCACGCACTTATAGGCAAATATGTTGATAGGTATATTCCATCTGTATCTGGATCTTAATTACAGAGAACAACGAGATATTATTTGAGCGGACAATATCTCACAAGCTTTATCTTTATTCAAATATTTACACAAATTGGTTTTATCAATGACAACAAGGGATGCTCTTGTCATGTACCAACATGTTATGGCTAGCGGAGTTATGAAAATTTTATAATATAGTAATAAATAATAAAAGAATAAATTATAATATTATAATGAAAGAAAAATGAGAGATGCCAATAGAAATTAATTTAGTTGATAAGGATTGAAGCACTTCGCTTGAAAGGCTTAAATTCAATTTTCGTTGTTAACAATCTCTCTTAATAGATGATATGTAAATACCATTATAAAGCACTCGTAAAAACTTGTGACATATATTCATCTAAAAATAAAATAATCTTTCTTTCTCTAAACTTTTTTAATAAAAAAAATGAAAAAAATGGGAGGACTGTAATTTTCTAATTATTAAAATAGAATATGTATCCTGCTGCTTATCTTATCACTAGAGGATCTCAAGCACCAAAGAATGTTGGCAAGGCTGAAGTCACAGACAAGCACCCAAGTACTTTCCTCAAGGCCACAATATGATCATAGACCTTCTTCTCATCGGGGAGAATTTTGGAAACAGTCTCCCTCTGCATGCATCTCTTGGCCCAAGAAATCAGTTTAGGACACTCTGCCTCCATTTTGAAGTTGCCAAACTTCTCATAAGTGTAAAACCAGCTACTGAAAGGGATCAGATCAAGATCAAGATACCCAAATGTGTCACCCCCATAATAAGGCTTATCTCCCAATGTCTCTTCCAGTAGCTTAAAGCTCTCTATGAACTCCTTTTCAGCCTCATGCTCTTCTCTCTTCGCAGTCCATATTTTCTTTGCTTTTTCGTACACCTACATTTACGATCACAAAGTATACGTATTAGAATCAGAAATGGACACAGGGCAAGTCATATTCTATTACTATACCAAAACAATCAAATTTTAACAGACGTGAGTGAATAACCACATTTATCTCAAAACAAGCACTTTAAATTTATAAAATTGTAAAATGGAATAGCTCTATTCCCGAGCAGATAGGAACTAATTAACAAGAAGAGCAAGCGAATCTTTAAATGTTAATTTCTTAAAGAGTACCACCAGCCAAAATAGGGAAGATAAATGATTACAATAAATCGAAGCACCTACCTCTTTCTCAATGAAATCAACCCAGAATCTGGCTTGAGCTCTCTGGTAAGGGTCAGAGGTTAATAATGGAGCATTGTCCTTCCAAACCTCATCTATGTACTGCAAAATAATGGAGGGCTCCAATGTGGGTTTACCATTATGGATGACAACTGGGGTCTTCTTGTGAACTGGGTTCAACTGCAGAAGCAGAGGGCTTTTGTTTTGGAGATCCTTTTCCTTGTACTCATACTTGATACCCTTTTCAGCCAATGCGAACCTAACCCTCATTCCCAGCTTGTCAGTTCTTTTGCCATACTTGTACTCATACTTGTACTCATACTTGATACCCTTATTTTTTATTAACTTTTTCTGTTAAAATTTTTCTCAAAACCATGCACAGCCTCTCAGTTTTTCTGCCAATGATGCCCTTCTTAAAGCCACAAGAAAATATATTATTATCGTTTTCAGTTGAAGAGAGAAAGAAAATGTAAGTGGACCATCTACAATTTCAATGAATGGATTTAAATGCTCTGTCGTTATTCTGATTATTCCATAAGTAAATTGCAAATATAAAATTCTAAATAAAATCAATAGTAACTATTTCTTAATAATATTTATTACTTAAAAAATTATTTATAAAAGTCAAATACATCAAGAGAATGAATTGGTCCTTGTCATTTATAAATATTTTAAACAAAATATACGTTTTTTTATAATAGATGAGTGTTTTTTTTAATATTCATAAAAGTGAATTTAGTAGTTCAAAAATGGAAAATTCGTTAAGATAACTGAAAATTTTGAGGTTTTTAGTCCTCTTGATAGAAGCATTTCAATGCACAAAACAAATAAAATAAATAGTAGATGAAAGAAAATCAACACATAAAAAAATACACCCAATCTCCTTGCTTTAAGGAATTTTTCACTAATTATTGTAACCAAACAACAGTTTACAATACTAATTTTCAAACTCTCATTAACAACGAATAATTTTTTGGCTAACAAAAAAAGGATTAATTTTTTCACTCTCACTAATAACGTTTAGAAATAATTTTTATTCACTTACCATTAATAAATTCATAAAATAAAATGTTAAAAAATATATTTTAACTTCTTCACAATGTATACAAACTCAAGCTCACTATATACTTTAATAAAATAACCACTAAAAGCACAAAGATAATCAAATGAAACAGAAGCATTTACAAAATAAAAACTTACAGTATATTTCTATGTTCTTTCATGTATTTTGATTTTTGCAAATGGCTTTTTCTCTTCCTTTTAAGTCTCTTCAAAAAAATAGCTAGCCGTTGTTTCTAAGATTTTTTTTCTTCTTTCTTGCATAATTGCTACTCTATGTTTTGCTTTTCTTTATCCTATTTTATTTTGAGGCATATGTCTTTGCATTCTTGTTATTGTTGATTTGTCCCTGCGGGCACGTTATGCGCATCTGGGGGTGGTTTCCCAGAATCGAACCCCTTACCTTATGTTAAAGGTGAGGCCAACCCTGATTTCACTAAGGCGATCGCTTGCTGTAGGCTGCACCTTCCTCTTTTGCTTTCAATAGTTGCTAGCCAAAATAATATTATTTATTCACTAAACAATTTATATTTTTAGTATTAATTATTAATTTAATATAAAATACTAATAATAATAATAATGATATAGGATAAATAATAAATAAAATATTTTTTCATATCTTAAAAAATTCTTTAATTATATATTTTTTATTTTAAAAATATACCTTCTCTTTTTCTTTAACCTAATTCTATTAAAAATATTTTATTAAATTTTTTTAAAAAAATTAATGACAAAGTTACATTTATTACTCTCCTTATCAATCCCCAAAACTCTAACCATACATAATAAAAAAACAAGTGTCGTGCAACAAAACAGTGAAGAGAACTAAGAAATTTTTTTTTTGTTTTAAGAATAAAAGTTTTTTTAAAAAATATAATTACTTAAATTTTTTTTTAAAAGTATCATTAAAAAGATTTCTTTTTTAGTTTTAAAAATATCATAAGTTGAATATTTTTCCTTTTTATGTTTTAAAAAAATTAAAAAATATAATTATTTTCATTTTTTATAAAAAAATCAGTACTTGATTTTTTTTAAAAATATATACTAGAAAGAAATTTATTTTTTCATAATTTTGATAGTATTAATATTTCAATTTTAGTTAATGTTTGTTATTTATAATATTTTATTTTATTTTATATAATTTATATAATTTATTTTTAGAATTTTAATATTATTTATTTTATTAAAAATTTTATATTTATAATAATTAGATAAATAAAGTACAACCTAGGCCTGAATTAAAAATTATTTTATTTATATTATTTTATATTATATTGTTAAAACAAACCATAATATTAATAAAAAATAAAAAATAATGTTTTAATTATATTAAAATAATTATATCTTTAATTAAAATATAACAATTAATTTTAATAATAATTTTTTATTTAATTATAATTTATTTTTAATTTAAAAAGAATAGATATATTTTTTTAAAATAATAAAAAACAAATATAATTAAAATATAAAAAATTAAATAAACATAAGTAATAAGTAGTAGCAAGCCGTCATATTTGTTTCTTTCATTTTCCATATAGTTCCATTTTAATTTTTCTTATCTATCTTGTGGACTATCATTTTTTTTTATTGCTTTCTTTAATGCTTTTTTACTATTTTTCACAAATTCTTATTTTTAAAATAAGACATAATTAGAATAATAATTTTTTTAACTTCATTTAAATTTTTATAATTTTATAATAACAATTTTTTAAATAATTTATTATCATCAAACCCCTAAATGTTTTTTAATGAAGTTAACAATTTAATTTGTCTTTCAACATCGACGATGACGACCCAGTTAGTGATGCATCGACTTTGAAATTTGAGATATTTTTGGTTTGTGTTTGCTTCTTTCCTTTCAATTGAACCTGATGGAGACAGATCTTCTGATTCAATCTAACTCCTTAAATTCCCAATTCCTTACAAGCTTATAGCTTATCAAGACCCGTGACATATTATTGGCTCTCCAAATCAAGTGTGGTTACCAGAGAAGAACTCTCAAAAGGAAGAACCAGAGACAAGCTCTCTCTCATTAATTTGCCAAGACTGAATTTCACTGAGTTTATGGAGGCCCTAGTCAATAAATAGAATCAGAGTTCTGCTGCTTATTACTTCAGGATTTCTATCACCCTGAGCGTTGAGGAGGCCGAGAACAGAGACTAGTTGAAATGAGATTGATCTTATTTGAGTAGTTCTTTGACTCTCATTTGAGTCATCATTTGATTAAGCTGTAAATGGACGTGAAAGTTGAAACAATAACATCATCTACAAAGGAACATAAAATCTTATAAGCCAAATGGCTCGAGCCTTTTATTAATCTTAAGTCAACACCTTATAATA
>JASKGM010089228.1:0-46946 GCA_034509205.1 Ceratonia siliqua | reverse complement strand
AGTTGCTCATGGCCTAGAAGGCATTTTTCTATGACAATGAAAATATGCATTAGACATTGTCTCTGAAACTGGTTTGTTGGGGGCAAAGCTAACATCTTTTCCCATGGAACAAAATCATCGATTAGCAACAACAGAAGGGGCAGTCATGGATGACCTCGAGCAATATCGGTGCTTAGTGGGACGACTGATATATCTGACTATCACTAGACCTAAGCTTAGTTATTGTGTTCATGTTCTTGCCCAGCTCATGCAGTGCCCAAAACAAGATCATTAGGAGGCTGCCCTGCATGTCGTTCATTACTTGAAGGGAAATCCAGGACAAGGTATTTTTTTGCGAGCTGACAGTGATGCACAATTGAATGCATATTGCAACTCTGATTGGGCAAGTTGTCCCTGACTCAACACTCCTTAACTGGGTATCTTGTGTTTCTGGGCTCCTCACCTATTTATTGGAAGACAAAGAAGCAACAAATTGTATCTCGATCCTCAGCAGAGGCTGAGTATCGCTCCATGGCAACAACAAGCTGTGAGTTGAAATGGCTTAAAGGTTTGCTTGCGTCACTTAGGGTGCCTCATGATGCACCTATGCGATTGTATTGCGACAGTCAAGCAGCCCTCCATATAGCTGCAAATCCAGTCTTCCATGAAAGGACTAAGCACATCGAAATTAATTGTCATTTTGTTCGTGATGAGATACAACGTGGAAATATTGTTACCTCTTATGTTCATACTACTTACCAATTGGCTAATATTCTGACTAAGGCATTGGGACGACAACAATTTGAATACCTTCTTGGCAAGTTGGGCACTCGAAATCTTCATGCACCAACTTAAGGGGGAGTATTGGATGATTGAGCTTGACTTTAGAGCGTAACTTTAGGACTTAATCTATTTCCTTGTATATTTAGGAAGGTCGTTGATTTCCTCTAATTCCTTGTATATATTTAGGCATAATTCTTGGCTGCCATTAAGAGTAATTATAACTCTGCTGGCAAGATTAGCTCACCGTAGGAGTGTGCATACTTGTATATATGTACTGGTTGTTTTTGGGTAATGAGACAGAACGGAAAAAGCTCTCAAATTCTCTGTGTTTTGTCATTGTGCAAAAAGTTTATATGGCCTCAATTATATTCAAATTATCCTTATCAAAAGACATGTAAAGAAGAAGAAAAATAGTAGGGATCACAATTAACATAGTTCAAAGGTAGAAAATATTTGATGAGTTGGATTTATTTAATTATTTTGTGAATAAAGAAAGAATTCATGGCAGACACAATACCACAAACAAAATTTATTTGATGAGTGAATTAGTTTTAATTTGGGAAGCATGTGTTCACTTTCTTTCTCTCTTTAATTTTTTTTTATTTTAAAATTTTAGAAACTAATCAACGAAATAAAATAAACCCTTTTTTGTACTTTTGAAAATAATTGAAGAAATAAAACAAAATCTTTTTTGTTTTAAAAAATAATTGAATAAATAAAATAACATAACTTTGTTTGAAAATAATTAATTTAAATAACACAAATGTACAAATTTAAAAGTAATAATGTAAGAAGGTCATGCAGTCAATTGTGCTTATGTTATTGTGTTCTAGACAAGTATCAAAATAATTACTACAATCCATATATCAATCAAATATCTTGACTTAGATTACAAAATAGAATCCAATTGTAATCTCCATTAGCCGCTTTGTGCTCCAAATATTTTCTCAAAATGTCCACATGAAACTCAAACAAAGAAGAAAAAAGGAATGGGCAACTTGTGCAGATGAGCATTAAATTTGAATGTTAAATATGCTTCAAAGACCCAATAACAAGCCAAATAAATCCATGCTAATTACAACTTAGGGTTTAAAGGAAAATCAAAATTCACAATCAGAAAATTTTCAAGCCCAAGATACCACAAAAAGGACCTGAAAAATACTTGGCTTTTCCAGCAGAGGAGGAGTGTTGAAGTAGTTGAGATTTTTGCTTTACACTTTTTTGATGTTCTGATACTGTAAGCTAATAAAAGGTGGTGATAATTAGTTGTACTAACTGATATAATGACTGTCCTATAAATTCATAATTTTCAAAAATTAAATGAAGAAGTTCTCCATTTATTTTTTTTTCTTTGAACTTCTTACAAACCTGGCTGAATAATATCAGGGTAGTCTTCAGAACTGAGGGCTACAAGTTCAAATCTATAGTTAAAGCCAAATAGAAAAAAAGAAGAAGAATATAATAAGATTCAAAGAACTAAATTATTTTTTGTTACTATTAATTGGCAGTTGCTCAAATTTTTTTTTGGCAACTTCAAATGTCCGAACTTGAATAAGAGGTACAATTTTATTGAGGAACTGAATCAAAAATTGCAAAAAAGCCAAACATTGAGGCATTTATTCAAGATGGTCATGTGGCCTTATTGACATAAACATAGCAGCATACTGCAAGAGCCTGCGTTCAGTGCCTCCATTTTCCATTACCGGAGTCACTGGACCTCTAGTCCTCTGCCTGTATCTTTGCCAAGCAAATTGTATGTTGACAGCAGCCCATGTTCGCCAATTGGATGAGTAATATCTGGCTGTTCTCTTGAGTCTTTCATTGGCAAATTTGTAGCGGAAGTGATCAGTGATGTACCTTAGGTTGTCAGCTTCCAGGCCAAACGCTTCTGTTGATTCAACACATACAAATGTGGCGGAGGATGTCGGAAGCCGGTCTATAAAGGGGCGGCGAAGGCACCAGGAGAGCAGCTCATCACCCAAAAACCCTCCTGCTTCAAGGTTACTGGTGGCTACCATGCCTTTGCTTAGGCTTTGGCTGCGTTTTATGCATCCTCGAACAATGAACACCATCCTTGGCACCGGATCTCCTTCTCTAATTATCTATTTCACATGACAAAGTTAAACAAAATTGTTAACGTTTCTGTTTGAAAGAAAAAGTGGTTTCAATTGTATGTTTGATTTGTACCTTCTCATCTTTAGAGAAGACTAGGGGCTTAACCCTATCACAGATGTTATCAAGAATAAGATCATCCAAGTTGTGAAACAAAGGTACCTGTCAAACAGAGATCACAATTAGTAGGAATCATCAAGATTATAGGGTCACTTTATATGACATTATTAACTCCTGCATTTGTTTCTTTGAACCTTAATAACTTTCTATGACACTATCTGAACTCTGAAAATATAAGAGCATTTTGTTTTCCAGGAAAATAATTATGCCGAGATCTCCATTTTGAATCATAAGTTATTGATCCATTAGCTATTAATATAAAATTATTCATAGGCCTTCTCCTAACAACTTAAATTTGAATTGAAATGACATAATATTAGAACCTCTATAACTAAGTGATCATAAATTCGATTTTATCACCTCCACTCTTCATAATTAAATTGAATTTTAGCATAAGGTTTGGTGGACCTTCCTTTGTCCTCACTCTAAATCCAGAGATAACTTTCATGGATCTTCTTTTAATAACTTAAAATTTTGGGTTAAAATAGTCATTGACATGATGATCAAGATTATAGGGCCAATTGATATGCCATTATTAACTCTCCCATTTGATTCTGTGATGCTTATTAAATTTCTAAGACAACATGTGAATTTTGAAACTAGTGTAGAATCTCCTTTTCCAGGAAAATGATCATCCTGGGATGTCCATTGTGATACCTTTTTTATGAGATCTAGGCAAAGATAGCGCTTGATGTCCCTCCTCAGACCTTCTGGCAGGTCTTTGATCAATTCCATTTCATCCTCTCCTCCCATGGCTGCCCATCTGTGATGTTCAAAATGGCGAACTCTTTGTCTTAAACGGGACGGCAGCTGCCTCCTCCTCATCCACCATTCCATGTCGCGACATTTCAGCTGCATCTTTCTCTTCTTTGCCATGACTGCGTGTAAGAATACCTTCATCGCAGAAATGAATCCTCATTTTGTGACCATTTTTCAGTATGCAACAGTTTTTTAAAGTATAAGAATATTCAGCATATATTTCATTTTTAATTATAAGTATCTACTATATACCTGGATATTCCCAATCAACAAAGTGAAGAGCAGTAATCCACTAAGTACTATGCATATGCTGAAAATTACTTCTAGCCAGTGACTTGTGGGTTCAAGATCATTGCCAAAGGTGCTGTTATAAGAATAAGTAGGAATTGAGAACATAAATTGAAACTTTATCAAAGTGGATCTAAAATGAATTTAAAAGTATCTCTGCATCATAGAATGTGTTGGATTTTGTATTATGTATATCATTTGTTTTCTTTATTCAATGAATTATAATTTGATGATACATTTTTACTTTCTTTTATTAAACCAATTCTCACAAATTTAGTACCTTAGGATATAGCCAATGGAATTCCTGAAAGTATAAATCTACAACAGAAAGCAAGATCATAGAAGGTGAATTAAAAGTAAAATATTTGACTGAAACTCCTCAAGATCTCAATTTTGTTTTCACAAGTGGTCAAGAACAGAACATCAATCAATATGGCTCATGTAAAACCACCTACCTGAAGTTTGAGTCTAATACTAACAGCTCGTTTGGTTGCACTAGTTAGGAAGTAAAAGCAACTTTAAAAAAAAAAAAAAAAGTGAAATGACCGATTTTAGTGCTTTTTTTTTAAAAAAAAAATCACTTGTTTTTTTTTTAAAATTACAAATTACTCACTTTTTTCAAAAGGTATGATTTATAACTTCGAAAAAAAGCAGGTGCAAATGGACGAGAGATAAATCATTTGTGACAATAATACCTCTAAGAAAATACTCCCTCCGTTTCAAATTATCTGTCGTTTAAGGTAACGGCACGAGAATTAAAGAAGTTATTAAAAAGCATCAATTCTAGCAAAGACTAGTTATACTTGACTAAATTACCCTTATTAAAATCAACTTAAACTCTTGTTATCATTTTATTGAAGATAACAATAAATAAGGGTAATGTTGAAAAACTAACAATTAATACTTCATTGAAAATGTAAAACGACAATAATTTGAAACAAAATAAAGCTCCTAAAACGACAGATAATTTGAAACGGAGGGAGTACCAAATTTTCCATTAACCACATCTCCTTCTTCTCCCTTTATTGTGATCAGTTCTTCACAGATAACCTTTCGTTAATGTCCCTCGCAACTCCGCCGTCGAGGGCTCGCACCACGTCCCAACACAAGCCACCATCTGATCTCTCTTCCTCCTTATCTCTCCCTACATCCTTGATTCCTAGTAATTGCCAAAGCTTCGATTTGGGTGGAAGGCATGAAAGTACCTATGAATAGATCTTTCTTCTCCACCTTGGGGGAGTCAGTAAGGATGGTCTATGAGAGATGTAGGCTTGTATGGGACGAAGGAAGAATGGAGGGGTGAGAGATGGGAGGGGGGAGAAAAGGTTGCTCAAAGGTTCTGCATTTTTTCTCTCATAACTTTAATAAAATTATAATAATTTTTTTTAAATTATATTTGTAAAATTAACACTAAAATTTCTTATAATATATTTTTTATTTTATTAAAATAAAATAATTAACCTTTAAAATTTGTAATAAAATATTTATTGTATTCAACCACTATAAAAAAATATTTTTATATGTCATTTTTAATAATTTTATTTGTATAAAAATATTTTTATATTCAAATACAAAACATCTACTTTTTTTAATAAAATCACTTATATAATTTTAGATTCAAATACTAAATAATTATTTTTTAAAATTAACACTCTTAACTTCAAACACCTACTAAAAAAACACAACTACATATAAACGGGCATGATAAGTAAAATCTAATTATTTGATTTGATTTGACCTGAAGTTTGTTACACTTGAGGAATCATCAATTTCTGAATAAGGAAAAACTATATTTGAGAGTTTTATTTATAATTTACCTGAGGGTCATCAATCCCCAAAAAATGGGATAGAGAATCTTGACTGCCAACGAATTGCTGGATATGACTGGAAGAGCCCACTGGTAGATCCCATATTTGAAAGGCCCCTCACCATCCAAGCACAAAGGCTTTCTCAGCACCACTGTGGAGTTTCCACCACATGGATTTCCTACTGTGCCTGGTCGTGACAGAAACTGGTAGCAAACTTCCTCTGAGCACGAAAGAGAAAGGTTACAATTACGACTGTTTTCACATTGCTGCCGGAGGCACGATGCAACACGCTGAATTGCAAGGACATACCAGCACCCTCCAGCAACCTATAAATTAACAAAAGGGTAAGAAAGGAAAAAAAAAAACCACATTCAGGATCCATTTGTTTCGACATAGAGTGAAACTGAGTTGTGAATTACATGAGAAGCAATGAAGTAAGCTATGAGATTGAGGCCAAAGCCCCACCAAATGGTGCCAAAGATGTAGCCTGTGACTTTTTGCATTCGTCTCATCAAGCAGATGCTGTGGTAGACCTTGGGGAGAAATTGGAACAGGAAGATTAATAGCAGTATTGTCATTATGATTTTAATTTGCTCTTCTTTTATCAATTTGGGTACTATTAACCAAAACACGGCCTGCAAACAGAAGGAAAACGCATGTAGTCAGGAGAGAGCAGAATTTAGATAAAAAGGCAGAGTCACAGACAGAAAGGGTTAAAGAGTATATGCAATTTTTTCCTCTAAATAATGCAAGAAAATAGAGGACACTCAGAATTTATTGGTCACAGGATATTCAGATTTAAGCAAAACTTCATTGACTAAAATAATAAATTATTATCTAATTATACTCCTCATTAATGCATTTCCAATATATGTAGCGTGACAGTTATACTCATAAAACTAGTAAAAATTGCTTCAAAGTGCAAGAAAAATTTAGAAAACTGAAAAGATATAAAAAGATTTTCATTGTAGTTACAGACTTACAGCTTCTTTCTTTGTTGTTTTTATCTCTTTTTTCCTTTTGACTACATGATTACATGGTATACTGAGAATTTCTCTTATTCTTCTACTCATCATCCCCATTCTCAAGGGTATTCTCGTAAAAAGCCTCCAGCCGACAACATAGTCCTTAAATTCATGACGTGGCAACACGTGGTTGAAGACGCCTAGACAAATCAACAGTGTGTGTTTGAGAAGTGAGAAGAAAATCTAACCTGCGGAACCGGGAGGATCACGAAGGCGTCGAACCAGAACCCTTTCAGCGACCTCAGATAATGGGACGCTATGGCACGTGCATCCCACACGAGCTTCCCGCACCCAACAACCAGCGACTCCCTCGACACGTACGCCATCCGGAACTGCAGCCACACGTGGAACAGGTGCACTGCGTCCACGCATGTGCGAAGCACCGTCACGATCGCTGCTAATCCCCCGTCCATGTACAGGCACGGTGCCCCTTCCCTTCCGATCGATAGCGCGTAGAAGAACAGCGGGTCGATGGCCAGCGCCAACCCACGTGCCAACAGCAAAGCTCGGTTCCACTTCTGCACGCGCTTGCTCCGCGGGTCGAGCACTTCCCCGAACGGCCCCGATTTGGGTCGGGTCGGGTTCTTTCGGGTGCTTCGGTTCTGGATGGGGATCAAGGAAGAGCCTGCAGAAGCCTCCCATTGGGGCTGGGACTGATAGCTGTCGCAGCTGGTTGAGTGGAAGACAGGGACGCCAACCTGAGTGCAGGCGTAGCACTCGACGGAGTTGAAAATCGGGTTATCTTCGACGGCGTCACAGCCGCTCTCTCCGCCGCGGCTACTTCGAGAATTCTTTCCCTTGAGCTGCCTACCAATCCACCTATAGTCATCAACCAAAAGAAACAAAAGAAAATTATAACCAGTTAATCACTGGGAGAATGTAGGAATAAGAATAAGAATTCATTAGACTTAATGAAATGGATATGAGAGAGAATGTACCTAAGGAGAGTGAAGAAGAAGAAGCTGGGCATGTTTGATAGAGAGGAATCATGGGCGAAAAGAAAACTTGGTATGAAGAAGCAGAGGAAGACGAAGAATGCCAATTTCAGCAAAAGAGATGAAGAGAGTGATGATGGAAGGATGTGGTGGTCCGTGGTTGTGGTAGCGAATTGTGAAGCTAGGGAGCCATGGAGTTGGTGAGGAGGGAAGAAGAGGGGGTGGGGTTGGGGAATGGGGATATGTGTCAGGTGGAGCACATGATGTTTGATAAAAGAGAGCTAGCTAGCAATAATATTTGAGCGTTTGAGGAGAGGGAAGGGACATATACAAATGCAAGGGCAAGGAAGAGGGGAAGACCAAGCCGCTTACGGTTACACAACGTCGGGCTGATGCCTTGATGGATGGTGGGGATCATGCTATGTAGTTTATGTCCGTACTTGCCTCTCTCCCAACGAGGGACCACCATTTTGCTTGGTCATTTGTTTCCTTCCTTTAATTTCCTCTCTTTTACGTTCTCCTTTTTTCTTCTTATCTTCGACACACAGTTTGGAATAAGCATGAATGATAGAGATTAAATAAATAAAAGGAAAATTGTTTTTTATATGAAAAAAACAAGGAAAACTAATTTCGTTGCTCTATTAACTTAAATAACAAGGAATTGTCAAAATTTCAGACTTGAATAAGAAATATAATAAAAATAAGTGTAAGACAATTATACCCTGTATTAATCCATATTAATAATTTTGTCAGTTTAAGATTAATCAAACTAACAAAAGGAAAAAATTAGAATAAAATTGATTTTTGAATAACTAAATTAAAAGAATTTAATTTTATAAAATTCAATTGAAAAAAAAGTTATATATCTAAAAGACTGAAACATTACTTTACTAAAGAAAATGAATTAAAATATCCTTGTCTTAATAACATACCAGCTGGCCGGCTTATTTAAAAAGTAAAGTTTTCATTTTTTTGATATCATCCAAAATTCAAATAATTTATAGAATGGCACAAATTAAGAATTCAAATTCTCTCAAAATTCATATTGACTTCTATATTTTTTTAAAGAGAGAGAGAGAGAGAGATTGAAATATATCAATAGATCCATCAATAGATTGATATCTGCATAATTATGCGTGTAGAGATAATCGTGAAAATTGAATATGTAGATGCAACAATAGAATATGATATCTGCATGCATCACCAATAATTTTGTTTGAGACATCTAAAGGGTAATGATTTAATAATAATAATAATAATAAATGATCTTCCCATGAATTAAAGTACATGGAAAGAGAATAATTTAGCCTTTTAGGCCATATATCACTGCTTATTTCATCCAGCAATTAATGTAGCGTGTGGCACAATTTCAGAAGTATGTTTTGGGTGGGAGTTAATTTGGAGCCACAAATCACCCTACTATATAATTTCGAAAATGTTAAAGTTTAGTGTAATGTTATGGATGTGATGATGTGAAATTAGATAGATGAGTTGGTAAAATTTGTGAGAGGGGCATTACTTCTCCATATCCTCATGTAAGGGAATCTTGAGTTCTACTACTATTTCATAAATTATACTCTATTCATTTTAAAATATTTAACGTTTAAGGTTATGGTTTAAGAATTAAGAAATTGATTAAAAAATCTTAATTGTAATAAAAAATAGTTGTATTAGACTAAATTATTCTTATTAAAGTTAGTTTAAAATCGTATTACTACATTAAAAATAACAATAAATAAGGATCAAAAATTAAAAAAATATTAATTAATACTTCATTGGTAGTATAAAATGACAGATAATTTAGAACAAATTAAAAATCCTAAAAGGCCTATTATTTTGAAACGGAATGACTAATTCACAAAACAAAAAGTGTTTATTTAGTACAACATGACTTGTTCTCATGCATTTCTTTCTCTTGATTGTAAGGCCAAGGAGGTATTTAATACACCGATATCTTGATTTTAATATTTTAAATAACAAACAATATATAATATGCTTGTACTTGGTATGCTATTATCTAAGATAACAAACATATTCAAGATAACAGGATGTCGTGGGATCAACCATTCATACCATCCTAATTTTATGAAGATCTCATATCATACCATTTTTAGTTTTACTAACTTTTATAAAATGATAATTGTGTCTTTTATTTGACAAATTTCAATTATCATACCAAACATAAACATAAGAATTTTAGATATTATGATATCTTATACATTGATATCCTATACTATGATATGTAAGATATCATTGGTATCAAAGGCCTCAAAAAGTTTGCCATATGCACATTTATGAGTTTTGTGAATCAATTGACTCATAACCTAACAACTTATCTAAGTTATAATCGGGTTGGACGTTCTCTGTTAGGTTCTTAACGAATTTTAGATGGAATGGTATATTAGAAAGTTTATTAATTAAGTTCAAGGATATATTTTTAAAGTTTCGTGGTGGAAATTTGCGAAAAATATATAAGTTTAATTAGGAGAATTTTGTACAATCTTTTTCAAATTAAAATTAAATAACATAGAAAGAAAAAAAAAAAAAGCAGTATACCAAATGATGTGACTGTGTAATGTGAACTTATATAAATCATAATCAAAAGTTACAAGTGGTAAAGTGTAAAAGAGAACCAAAAAGGGTTTTCAATCATATGCTTTTGGATATAGTTGTTTGTGTTGTCGTGTATATTAATGTGAACTCAGTAGCCTCATTGCTACTGATATATCTATCCTATTCTACTTTAATTTGCACTTTATCCAATCTTTTATGCCTCTATCAGCAAATTACACCACTTTTTTAAAAGGGGTAGGAAAAGATGATAAGCAAAAGACAACTGTAAATGAAAGAAATCATTAAGTAGTGATTTGTTATTTGTCTCATCATTCAGTGATTTGTACTTAACTATAACAAAATTAATCTTACTTTTTCCCATAAATGGTAGAAGTTTATGTAAGCTTTATGTAAACCTGAATTGAATCTATATTATATCATGCATTCATGAAAAATCAATTGTATACCTATTTCTAGTCACCTGTCCAACAAAACATCTATTCTGTACAATGAACAAAAAACATGATTGGATTAGTGAGTGGAACTAGAAAGACCAAGAATTAGTTTTACCACAGGTTTGGTTAATTCTTAAAAGTTGACTAGCAAAAAATTAGTAAACTGGTCAAAACTAGCCAAAAATCAATGAACCAGACTGGTTCACATGTTTTCTTTTTTCTTTTTCTTTCTTTTACTAAAATAACGTTGTTTTAATATCATTTTATATGAATTTTTAATTTCTAAATATATTGTTTTGTCCATTTTTAACATAAATGAATATGATACATATCTACTTTATAATTCTAAACTTATTTTATATATATATATATATATATATATATATAAGTGATTTAATGATATTTTATATATATTAGTATGTATTATTTAATTATTTTTATATTAAATTATTAATATATAGTGCTATATAATAATAAAAAAAATTATTACCAGTTTGACTTGATTCAATCACAGTCAAACCAATAAATCATAAACTGTTACATTCACAAATTTAATGACAAGTCCTATTTTAAAGATAAGGGTTTTATAAGCGTGTAAGCTTATAGTTTAAATATTTATAATATAAAAAATTGAGGTATACTTACTATATTTTATAATTAATAAACAATGAGTTAATTGAGGATGTATTTATTTGTGCTGCAAAATATTTGTTTTTCTAAGAACGTCATATTAAATTTTTTTAAAGCGCTGTTATTAAAACAGAAACAATATAACGTTTGACCATATTTTTAGCACTATATATATTACTTAATAGTTAATATTTAAGATAATGTTTGTAATGTTTTATTTAAATAAAGCTATTGTTGTCTAAAAAAAGTATTAATTTTTAGTTTGACTCTTCAGTATTTTAGAAGAAGCTCTAATACCTTGCTTATTTTCTACAATAAAATAATAAGTTATGCTGCCATTATTAAAAGTAGTTCTTTACATTGTGTAAGCACAAATAGAAGAC
Organism: Ceratonia siliqua; assembly: GCA_034509205.1. NCBI lineage: Eukaryota > Viridiplantae > Streptophyta > Magnoliopsida > Fabales > Fabaceae > Ceratonia > Ceratonia siliqua. The sequence goes on along the minus strand of JASKGM010089228.1, from coordinate 35,116 downwards.
TAACCAAAAAAAAAAAAACAAATCTTTTCACTTTTACAAGACGACCAAACAAGCACTAAGATTCCCATCCTCTCATTTAATCCAAGTTAAAACATACAAGGGAAACAAGAAAGAAAAGAAGTGGATCCCGATTTGAAATCAACTTAATTCCTCAAAATTACCATATAAATAAATAATATATTTATATAGTATATTAATGCTTTTTTATTTAAAATGGTATACATTTTATTAATAAAAATAGACACTTTGCTTAGTTAGATACCCTATACCTCAATTTTTATGAACATTTGATCAGAGGAAAAAATTTCAAATATATGAATTTACTTTATATAAAGAATATAAAATTTTTTTATGATCATGTAGCAATTTTTTGATTAAATATATTCTCTTTTCTTTTTTAATTATTTGTATTGAAATATATATATATATATATATATATATATAACTTATTCAAATACTAGTATTAAAATGTGGCATAACAAAAATATATAGATATAAAAGGACAAAATACGTCCATTAAAAGAGTACATATAGTGGTAGTTAGTTCATATTACTTAATTAACATTTGTACGCCAAAAATAAAATAATCTAACAACCACCATTAGTAAGAGTCTAAGAGAAATTAGTTCTGCCTTCATTATTATAATGTTTTAATCAAATATTCTAAAAAATATATATTTTAATGTTTCAATGTTAGTTATATGAATTATTAACTTCACATGCCCTATCGTTATTTCTTTTAGAAATATATTTTTTAATTAACTTCACATCCTCAACCATACATTTGCACGCATTTTTCTTTCGTTGTTCTTAAACATATATTCCGATCCTATGAATAAAAATATTTTTGTGTTAGGAGAAAATATAATATTGTTAAGTTATGAAAAAGATGGATATAATACATGAGGCTCATTACTTAATTAACTAACGAGTCATCTACTCATATTTATTATTATTTATAGGCTTATATAATATTGTGTCTATCTCTCTCATAACATAATAATATTATGTTCATTCTTAACACGAGAGGATCCAGATTCATACACAGTTGTGAGTCATTAGAGAAATACTGATCTTTCATAAATACTCCTAATACCCTAACAAACTTCACAAAAGCTCTCATGACAGTCGCTCAATATATTTGTGTTTATGTAAGTTAAAATGAATAATGATATATAATTAAAAAAACATTTGTAAATTGATGAGAACTCAAGCATTTCTCGAATCTTAATCTCTATGGCTAGAATTTTATGAAAACTTTTCCTTTTGTACACATCGGAGATAAAATGGGGAGAATATTATAAATAAGTGTTTCAAATAGCTAGTGTCTCAATATCAAATAGCACAATAATTTGAAATTTCTGTGGCCATCAATAAAAACCTTAGAAATAGTACTCTTTAGGATCTGATGCATATATTATTAGTTTTCAAATCTAGCTAATACTATAACTCATAATTTATATATAGATTTATTTTCTCAAAAATATAAGTTACATTAATTTTACAGAATAAAACTTTTATGCACAAAAAACGCTCGTTAATGATTCATGAAGATTTATAACATCATAATAAATAAATTACTAATTCTAATTATGAATAAGCTTGTTTTTGTTTCGATTTAATTTGTCCAATTCTATAATCATTTTAATATATAGTTTGTACTTCTTAAATTAGTTAATGGATTATATAAATGTTAGTTATTTATATATTATAATATTTTTAAATTACTGATGTTAAATAGGTGTGTTTTAAGTTATACCCGTATTTTTTTTATTTTTGTCTTCTTTTTTATTTTTTAATTGTTTTTATTCTTATTTTTTATTTTTGAATTTTTTTCTTAAAATAAAGAATTTTAAAAATTAAAAAACAAAAAAAAGGTGCCTCCAAAAGCTTAGTACATACCAATTAAATATTAATTTTTCAGTAATATATACTCTTTGAATTATGATATTATTCTTCTTTCATTCGTGTAATAAAAAGAAAAGGCATGATAAAGAATGTGAAATCCCAATTAATAAGTTAATTAATTATATTATGTTGTTAAATTAAAGAAGGTGACAGAAGGAATATCACTTTCACACCTCTTATCCTTTTCCGCTGCGTTAAAAGTTGAATTAGTGGTTGCTTCAATCATAAGTTCCCTTTAAGTGGTAATGAAAGGAAACTTATTAAAGCAACGTGCTTCGGAGCCTCCTTCATCAATAATTACTTGTCGCCTTCCACCATACAATATATATATACAATATCTTACAAAATCTCATAACAATTACTATTATTCTATCCAAATACCATGTATTTATTACATTTATTAAATAAAATAATTAACTAAAAATATCTATAATTTATTTCTTATTAAAACTTTTTGAATCTAACACTGTTATATATATATATATATTTAATTATTTATAATGATAAAAAAATTAAAAAAATTATTAAATAGTCTTAATTTAAAAAATAATAATTATACTTAACTAAATTAATTTTATTAAAATTAATTAAAATCATTGTTATTATTTTATTAAAGATAATATTAAAAAAATAATAATTAATATATAATATAAAATGATAAATAATTTAAAATAAAATAAAACTTTAAAATAAAAAATTATCTAAAGGATCCAATTACAGGGAAGGCAGGCTAAGTACGTGCGGGTTGAAGTTCATGTGGGTAGGCCAAAGGTGGAAGGTTCGTAATGCGTATGTTTTCCGTACAAAGCAAACCAAAATTTGTCTGCGCATGTCATTCACTAACTTTCAAACACTCATTGCGCTCTGCCTTCCAATATCCTGAAGACCTCAACGCAACCCAACTGGGTCCCAATTTCTAATACCTCCTGCCATTTAAACAAAGATTATCTCCATGTCTGGATTTAATAATTAATAGTTCTTATTTTTAAAATAATATTTATTTTTTATAAAAATATTAATTTAATTAAATATTAACATACAAGTAAATTGATATACTCATATTTTAAATAAAGAACTAAATATTATTTTTAAAATAAAAAATAAAAAATATTATATTATATTCATCCATAATATTCTTAATTCCAATGATAGTATTTACATAGTTAAGTTTCTTTTAGTAGTTAAAAAATTGGAAAAAAAATTAATATATTTTTATTTTATACATTAATATCTCAAATACTTAATAATATTCAAAATGCCTAAGGACCTAAAATGGTACAATTTTATTAATATTTCATATCATTAAAATACAAAAAAACGATAACTTTTATTTTTTGAATTATTAAAATTTTAAAAATATCATTATTTGCGTTATCACATGAAATTATCATATATTTGTAGTAAGTGTTAAGGGCTATATTAATGAAATTTTTTATCTTTTTCTCTTGGAAAAGAAAAGGGAAAAATTAAGCATGAAAAGATTCCAGAATTTAACTAGAATTCATTGGAATGGGTTTAATTAACTAGTATCGGATCTTTAGATTAATTTATATTTATAATTATATATCTTTCAGTTAATAGAAGGGCTAATAAGAATATAAATCTCGTTAGATAAAAAGAAATTAAATTATGAGATAGTTCATGTCAATTTTCCATGTGATTATTACAAAATTATCATTTCAATTTCACATTCTTGTCCTTTTATTTTTCTCCTTTTTTATTTTTGAAAAATGGTAAAATTTTGTAATTTTGGGTATATATATATATATTTATTTATTATATTGTGGAGGTTAACCATCTATATTTTTATTTGAATCAAAAAATCATTTCCTCTATTTAAAAGGCATATTAAATATAAGGATATTTTAGTTATTTTACTTAAAAGAGTATAATATATGTAACAACATTAAGGTATGTGTGTTATGATAAAAAGATAAATATACTCTTAATTAAAGAGTGAAATTACGCTAAAAAATATGAAAAAATAAGAGAAAATATAAAATTATATATATTTAACATAATTTTACTTTATTATCTGTTAAATATTCTTTTCATATAAATAATAATAAGACTTTATATGTTAATTAACTATAATTTATAAATAAAAATATAATAGATAGACTTAATTAAAAAAATTTAAATATAAAAAAACAATTTTATTTAATTTAAAAATTTTACATTATTAAAAACACTAAAATGTATTTAAATATCATTGCCAAAAGAACCTTTAATTTGATTGTTTTCAAGGTTTTGAAGAGATTAATTAATTATTTTGGGGTAGGGGAAAGCAAGACAATGTCGATTCAGAATCCTTTGACGATCTGAAACTTTAAATGTTGTTCAGGAAATATGGGTGCAAAGGAATCTTGCATATACAGAAAAAATAGCAAAAAGAGAAACGTGATACTCGATTTCATATCCGGACGCTGAGAGAGAAATAAAGAGATACCAATTATTGGTGGTCACGACCGCAATCTATCTTTCTTCAAATTAAAGCATGCTTTTGAAACTGAAAGCAAAAAGGCGATACAAACTGTTCCCCGACAAAAAAATTTCAAGGAAACTCACCAATCACTATATTTTCTTGGTAAAATATCTTTTTCATATTTAATGTTGAAGGCCCTATTTCTTTATTTAAAAACATACTATTATTTGCTCTTTTTTAAAATGGATGTTTAACATAAATATTCATTGAGGAAATAAAAATTAAACACAGGTTAAATTTATTGTCAAATGTATAAAATAAGACAGTTTCTATCCTATCGCCTACTGTTGTGAGTGATAGGATATACTAATTAATTTTCATTTGTCATTTTTTTTATTTTTTATTTTGATTTTTTTATTTTTTGACATTAATTAATTATTCTTTATGTTATATATTCTTTTGAGAATTTTTAAAAATATTTTAAATTTTTTTTTAAAATTTTTTACTTATGAAAAAGTAAATTCAAGAAAAATTATGAATGAATTGTACAAAAAGTGTAAAAAATTTAAAAAATTTTCAAAAAATTTTTTTAAAAAAATATGACATAAAAAATAATTAATTAACGCCACAAAATAAAAAAAAATAGGACAAAAACAAAAAAAAAAGGTTAGATGTGGGGACAAATCTTGCTATGCTACCCCCCACACAGTAGATGGTAGACCTAAAATAATGGAGGGGATAGTATTCTTAAATTCTCATCTCATAATAAAACTTTGAGAGATCCAAATGACTCTTTGACCCTCCCTCACAAGTCATCATATTCCAAACTCTAAACTCAAAACCCCAAACCTGAATCCCTAAACCCCCAAACCTTAAATTCCCAACCCCCAAATTTCAAGTTTCAAACCCTAATTTTTCTGTAAAATATAAATTTCTTACAATTTATATGTAGGAGTACTTTTGTAAAGATTACTTATATTCCTAAGAAAATAATTTATGAACCAAACGTGAAAATGTCTATCATTTTCAAGAATTTACAAGACCTACCAAATACAATTTTTATATTTCTAAAAACAAGATTTCAAGAATTATTACTCACAAGAATCATATTTCTTAAAAGAAAAAAATTTATCTTGTGCCAAACGCCCCTATTATTTCCCTCTCCAACATATTTCTCTTGCAAATACAATAGGTACCAGATGTGTCATCTTCAAAATACAACAGATCAATTCACGTCATTTAATCTTTACAATTATGCACTAAGAAAAAGACATGACTCTTTTGCACACACTTTTTATTATCCAAACTATCAAACAATATAAATCTATTTTACCAAATACTTGCATTTTACTTTTTTAAATACATCATTCTTCCCATATCACACGTATATATAATTATATATGGACTTTTTTTAGTAAAAATAAATATATAAACTTTTGAGGAAACTTACCATTAAATCATGAATTATTGCGTTTTATGACCCATTGGCACTAATTAAATGGCCTTCAAGGCTAGCTATACATTTCCAAAACATGGCCTTTAAGGTCCATAAAACATGGCCATTTCTCAACAAATTGTAAATTAAGCATTACACTCTTTTATTCTTCCCTATATGAATAAAAAGGTCTCAGACTTTTGTTCTCCATGACCTTGGAAAAATAAACGAATTTTGCTTCAGTATGTATTCACATCAACCCTTGCAATTAGTGAACTCAGATTTACGGGTACCTTCTCGTACTCAATAGTCACTCTTGCTATATAGAACGCATATTTCATTGATGTCTATTCTAAGTTTACGTTCGTTTATATGCTGAGAAGCAAATATGAAGCTTTTCTAACCTTTCTTAACTTTAGAGCTCTTATTCCCGTGTGGACTTACATAATTCACTTATTTTATAAAATTTATATTAATATTTGTGTGTCAAATACAATTTTATATTGAGAATTTTGGTCCTTATGTAAGTGGACTTACCATGATCATAGATAGGTTAACTCATAGAGTAAACATAAGGAGGGACATCTGATCTCCACCCTATTATGTTGTGTGATTGCTCCATTTAGATCATACAAAAGAAAGCATTTAAGGATAGGAGGACAGAAGCTTTTCTCTCATGGATTCATCAATATTCTCAGGTATTCTTAATCTCTACTTCTTTAATCATGCTATATATTAGATTATGGTACTATATTTGAGCTTTCAATTGGTATCAGAACTTGGTTAATTTGTTCTATGCCTGTTTATGTGTGTGGTAATTTCTGGATAATTTTTTTCCTCCCTTTTGAATTATGTATAATTGAATCATTTTAATAATTTTTTGGATAATTTTTTAATAATTTTCTAGATAATAGAGAATGTTAGATTTTTTTTCCTTCTTTGTTTCGAATTTTTTCGGAGTTGCTTTCATGGATTCTTTGCTTTGGAGGTTATATAGCCGAACATTTGAAGTTGTTATATGGTTGTCAGCTTGTTGTCATGACCGATTTTTGGCCGTGTCTTTCTCAAAAAAAAAAAAACAAAAAACAAACCAAAACCTTTGAATTTTTCCTCATGAAAATCATTTGAAATTGAAGAAATAACCACGGGGATATGATAAATAGGTGAAAATCATGCATTCTAACGTAAAAAATAAAAAAAATTCAAGTTGTTTTGCTTCGGATTCATAATCGAGTCGAAACTGGGTTGTTTGACCTGAGTTGCAAACTCGACTAGAGGTAGGGGATGACTCCAGCCAAGCTAAGCCCTCCCCACGCGCAAGTCATGGGCGTGTGAACCATGAACTGAGAGTCATGGACCCTACTAGGTATAGTATTTTCCTATTCTTTGAGTTTTACCTATTGGGAATTTTTTCACCTTTTTGGCAACACCAGAATTATTTTTTATTAGTTTTTCAAAACTTTATAGTGTTAAAAATATAATTTACACCCAGATTTGGGACCCAAAATTTTGTTTGAGTTTCTAACATAGTTTACTGTATATCTATATGTGGTACTCTCTTTAGTAATGCGTTTTGATTGTTGAATTAATTTGAGTCCTATTTATGCCTATTTTATTGCCTAAAAGTGTTGAAATTTGTGAAAAATTTTGTTTTGGCATATATGAATTGAGAATTAAGTTATGAGCTCCAATTTGGGAATCCAGTAATTTTGTTGTAGACAATTGTATGGTTGCAAGCTACAAAAATGCTACAAAAGTAAAGTTTTTTACATTTTGACATAATGAACTATACGCGTATATTAAAAATACATTAGCAGTGTTCTTATCCTATCGATCTGCCACTATTAATATAATTCTTTGTGTTATTGAGTGAATTGAATATTATATTATAATGTTTTTTTAATATCCTATCAGTATTAGGCTTTGGGGATGTAATGTTCAATGTTGTAGAAGTTGGTTATACTTTGAAATTTGGGATCCTTAGTTAGGATTATAATGACATAAGAACTTCATTGTGTTTTGTTAACTACTTAATATGTTGTCATGCCCTAATTTTGGGCACGTGAGCGGCGTAAGAAGTCACCATTAAAATGATATTTTACAAGTTTCGCATATATATATATATGCATGCACAGATACAAACATAATTCAACTGGGGTTAATTTTATAAGAATTTAATAGAGTTTCCCCTAAATGTGTAACGTCTTTATGTACAACAGTATAACCATGAGGTGGATAGACTAACAATGAAATGCAACTAGGACTCCAAGGCCAAAATTGATAAGTGCATAACTTAATATAATTTTATGTTGAATTCTCTTACATTTAATTGCTTAGTTCTTGATTTCTTAGTTGTGTTTTATATTTTGCAGGTGTTTTGGAAGTGAGAAATCAATTAGTGATGAACTGCACGAGTTTGGTTAAGTTTTGGGTAATGTAGCAGCAACATCTACGTGCAAAAGAATTTGAAATAGCCAAATTCATGAGGCTTGGGTGCCCAAACACCCAAAATGAGGAAAAATACACCCCAGACCCGAGAGTGGGGCATTGCATCGCACAACAGGGGGCATTGCAATGCACAACAGAGGGTGCTACAGAGTCTTGAAAATATTTGTTCGCCAAGCCATAGGGGCGCCGCGATGCCCATTGGTGGAGGCCGCAACGCTCACCCAATTTTACTTTCTAAGGCTAGGTGCTGTAATGCCCAAGGGCATCCGCATCGTCTCTTTAAAATCGAAATCTCTACATCAGTTTTTAAAGGTTTGCATATAATAAATTAAAGAGAAACAATATAAGAGAAGAGAAGAAGGGGAGAAGAGCTTCAAGGGTTTGATTTGGAGAAGATTATCCAAGTGGAGATCAAAAAAAAGTTTCATCATTGTTCTTTCTCTACTTCTTTTATCTTCTTGAGTTCATGATGTTATTGGATTGTATTTTGATGGATTTTCTGAATATGTGTGGCTAAATCCCCTTTGGTCGAGGGTGAACTCAAAGCCCTAGACATGATTATGTGATTGATTTCTTAATGATATTCTCCAACTTTCCTTGTATGATTATGTGAGATTATTACTTAGATCAACATATCTTTCTCATCTTAATGTTTATATTAAATTAAATCTAGAGAGCACCGTCTCTATTTAACTACAATATAAGGAAAGATTAGACTAGCAGAGCTTGTTGCTATCTACGGTTGGTAGTTTGAATAGGGAGTTGGGAATATTGTTAGTATCAGGATCATTGTTAATATCTAATGTTTGAGAGTGAAACTTTAACCAGTTTTCTCATTATTGTCTTTAGTGTTATTTTCCTTTGTTCCTTACAATTCTTGGTTTCTTTAAACTTTTATTTACTTTGTTTCATTGTCCATAAACCCCCTTTTATATTTAGTTTTTAATTTACTGCAATTAGAGTGTGTAGCTTGTCAGTTAGACTCAATCTTCTGCGGGAATGACCATTGTTCTAAACTTTACTTGCCACTATACTGGCAAAGATTACTTTGACTCCCCTTTGTGTTCGCGTCAAATTATGGTGCCATTGTTAGGGATTGATTTCAAATCAAGTTTTTGATCTTACTTCTATTAACTTTGATTAGTACACTTTAAATTTTTCAGGTACGTCAAGATGAGGACAATAAACCAAGTGTTGAGAATAGATTGCCTTGGAAAGCAAGTTATATTTCCTAATTTGATGTAAATACATTTTGATATTAATAAATAATGAGTTTTATATGTAAACTTTATTTTCTAGCGGTTAAGGTTCTTAGATTCTAATAAACCAAGATATATTTGTATAAGTGTTTGCAAAAAAGAAATATATATCTTTAGACGAATCTAAAACGATATTCATAATCACTGAATAGAACCAGACACTTTATTCAATTAAGACTATAGTATCCGGATTATTTCTATAGAAAGAATGAAATTCTTTTCTAAGGGAATGCTGAATCTCAAATCATTGAAGTAGTAGATTTCAAGTAATGACACTATTAAATGAATTAAAATCAAGTGAGATATCAAGTTCAAGTTAATACCGTTACTTTGGATTTGAGCTTACACCTATTGCATCTATTAGTGGCAGAACTGAAATCCTAATGGATTATGGACTCGTGTTCATGACCATTGTGATCATTGATATACTATAGGCATGACAGTGTGCAACATTGGTCAAAACTCTGTATGTTGGGATCATCGTAGGAGTGAACATCTAGGAACATAAATTCAAGAAATAGAATTCGTCGCATTACATCAATTCTGGTGATTTCAAGAAGACAAGTGACACATTTGAGCCCAGTGAAATGATGTATTAGTTACTTATCATTTTTAGATAATTTTAGAAAAGTTCTAAAAGATTATCTGGTCACTAATAAGATGAAATCTGAGATCAGGGGGACAAAATTGACATAAGAGCTAAAATAATAATTTTACCTTGTGTCAATTATGGTTAGAAGGGTTCACAAATACTAGGTTTGCAAATTAAAAAAATTAATGTTCAACATTAATTTCTCATAATTTTAAGAATTTTCAAGAATGCAATAATGAGTTTTTGGTGAAATGACCTCATGACCAATAAACTTTGAATATCTTAATGAGATTAAAATAATCTAAGTTCATTAAAGCATGAAATTTCTATGTCCAAACAGATTCTCCACCTAGTTTTGGAGAATTTAATTCACATTAAATTGGAATAAATTTAAGATAAAATTAATTGATAGCATTTTAATTTATATCTTAATTAAGACAAAAGTTATCTTAATTTAGACAAAAATTATTTTAAGACAATAGTTGTCTTAATACATTTTAAAATGTCTTAAAAGAGATAAAAGTTGTTTCAATTTTGGACAAACAAATTTTAGGACAAATGTTGTCCTAAGTATGCTTGAAATGTGAGAACATTTTTGTTACTAAAGAGACAAAAATAATTCTTACATTATTTTTCTAAATTAAACATGTTTTATTTTAATTAGACAATATAACTTTATGACAAAGGTTATTTTAATTAAGACAAGTGTTGTTTTAATCTAAACAATCTTTATTTTAAGTAATTATTTTATTATACTACTTTAAATTAATATTTGAAATGTTCAAACTAATTGATTTAAATAAGTTCATAAAAATAAAAGTAAATCCCTATTGAATTAAGAATTTTAGCTAACACTCTTTTATTAGGATACAAATTTGATTTGATTTAATTTAATTATTAAATTAATTTTAATAGCTAAAGTTTGAAATATTCAAACATAAGAGAAGCACACCAAATCTCCATGAGATGGAGAAGTGGATGGCTAAGTAGGGAGAGAATGATTTGAAATGTTTAAACCTATATTTTCTTAATTATCCTAATTAACTAAAGTTAATAAATGTTGAAAATTAAAAGAGTTTTAATTTTCAAAGAAACCTACTTTCACTAGGAAACTAACTAGGTCAAAGGAATTTAATAAAATAAAATTCATTTATTTGAATTTTATTCTAGCATAACCAATTATAAAGCCCTACATATTTTATTTAAGTGTTTAAAAAAATATGATTTTATCAATTAAAAATATGACTTTAGGATAGTTATTTTTGAATTCAAAGGAATGACCTAGGGTTAGGTTAGTATAAATATAACTTAACCCTTTCCCTTGTGGTCGTCACATACAAAGAGAAAAATACCTTGAGAATACCATAAGTTGAGAGAAAAACACAAGTGAAAAAGTGAATTTTTGAGTGCCATTATAGGGGTCTACATGCCACACTAAGGGGAAAAAGGGAAGGATTTTTAGTTTAATTTTGAAAACTATCAATTACTTTTCTTTTGTTCTATTCCAATAACTAAACTTATTCACCGTAAGTTACGTGGATTGGTACTTTCCAAAGAATATGCGGTAATTGCACTTGTTAGGTAAGTAAATTGCAAGATTAAAGTAACAACAAGAGGTATGTAAAATTCCTATCTATTTTACTTCTCTCGATCTCTAGCTGATTTTCAAGTATGCAATGTTTTAAAAATTTTAAAAGCATACTTGTACTGGAAACACCTAGAACTAATCACTAAATCCAACACCAAGCGCTCTTGGGAGGCATCCCAATGGAGGGAAAGCATGCAACAACATATCTGATCTTTCTTACTCTCCTTCTTTCTATCTTTTATTGCTTTATTTTTTTTTGTTTCCTTTAGTTTTGTTGTTATGTTCTTTCATTTGGGTTGATAGTCTTACATTGAGGACAATGTAAGAATTAAGTGAAGGGGGAAGGATTTAGGATTTCCTACTTTCAATAAAATGGACTTGTGCACTTTTTGTTAGTTCTTTACATTTAAAGTAACTGCTTGCATGGACTTAAGTATTCTTAGAGTGAAAAGTAGTAAAAAAAATTTCTATTAGTTCTTTAGTTAAATCATTGTTTCATGACTATCTTTTCAAAATTTTTTATGCATAACCTTATACTTTGTTAGTTTAGAAAGTTATATGTGAATGAAGTGAAAATTTTTTGCTTTTGCTTCAAGTTTTAAATAAATTGTTGCACAATGAAAATAAAATCTAGTCACAATGATGATTGGAACAAAAGAAAATTAAGGTAAGGCAATGCTTCGATATTCTAGTGTTCTTAGTAACTGGGTGCTCAAACCAAAAGTGGATAACATTTTTGTCAAATGACACTTGGATTATAAGTATACAAAGCATACTAATAGAATGTGATTTACTAAGTAATTGGGGATATGTTCCAAAAGTATGGAGTCTTCACGTCAAAAGATAATCCACATCCTAGGACAAGCTACCATTGAAAAAGAAAAAGAAAAATGAATGAAACCAAAAAGAATGCAAAAATGGAATAAGAGGCAAGAATGTGGTTGATGCTTGTTTGCCATTTGTGTTCAAGACACTTAGATGAGATTTTTCTTCAAGTTAGGACATGCCTGACATCAAATAATATTTCCATAATGCCATCATGCATTTTATTGCGAATAATTCCTCTTACAACAATCTTACATGGTGAATTATTTTCTATCAAGACAACTCCACTAAAGATAGCCTCGTACGTGAAAAACTAGTCCTTATTTAGACACATATGGTAAGAGCACCCTGAATCCAAAACCCACTCATTTGTATTTTTGGATTTATCATCAGCCATCACCAAAACATTTGCACCCTCATCTTCAATAATGATAGCATCTGCGGATTCTTCATTCCGCCTTTGATCTCCACTATCATCATTTTGCTTCTTCTTCAACTTCCAGCACTCTGATTTAATGTGTCCTTTTTGCGGCAATAATTACAGTTTTTATCTGTATTACAGGATTCTTATCTTTCTTTCTGCTTGTTGTTACTACTTGAATCCCTATCTTGGGCCCTCCATCTCGCAATCAGACTTGAGTTATGATCATCTTGACTACTACCAGAAGACTTATCCAACTTGTCTTCACTCATCAAAGCATATTTTACATCTTTGATGTCAATGGTTTCTCGACCATAAATAATGGTCTCCTTAAATGTTGTGTGCAAGGACGGTCAAGAACATAGTAAGAATAAGGCCTGATCTTTACTACTGATTTTGACATAAGTTTACTTAAATCAATAACAATAAAGCTGAATTCACTGATGTGTGATTTCATGGATGTAACTTCAGCCATGCTATAGTCTTTGTTTCAAGACTAAACGATTTGCTAAAAACTTAGCCAAATATAACTCTTCCAACCTAGTCCACAACCCGAAAGTGGTTTTTTCAGAGAGTACCTCCTGCAAGATGTCGACAGACAAACACAACTAAATGACTATAAGGGCTTTATAATCCAATACATCCCATTGGTTGTCAGTCATTGTTGCATGCTTCTTTTATGTAATGCCTCTAGAAATTTTCATATAATATTTAGGTACTTTGTTGTATTTTCCTAAATTAATAAATAAATATTTTCAACCAAAATATTATATTGAGAATTATATACTACTTACAATGTTAAAAATTCTCTCTATTGCATTTAATTATGGAAAAATATGTTTTGGGTGTTGGAATTAATAGAAAAATGTAAGAAAACCCAAATTTGATTATTGGGTATTGAAGGAAAATGAGGAACACCCGGAGAAAACAAAATAATAACCAAATGAAATCAAGAATACCAAATAATAGTTTCAAGGTATTGGGAAATACACTAAATGATCGAAGAAAACTGAAAAATACCCGGTAATCCAGATTATCAGGTATCTTTTTAATAAAAAGGCAGTGGAAATTTTGTAAATAATGTGAACTCTAGAGCCTATGCTATTTTTCTCTTCTTCTTCTGCAAGACACCGAATACCCCCTTTTTCATTTCAAAATTCGTAGCCCTTTCTTCCTCCCCCATGTTCTCTCATTTTCCATCACTTTCTTACCAATGTCTCACCAAAAAACACTCACCCATGATGGTATATCAAGTTCTCCTATGTATTTAGCCTCCAAACACCATTGTACACTTTTTTATCCCCTTTAAAACACCCATTATTGTAAAATACCCAACCTGAATTTCTGACAAATTCAAGCTAAGAGTAGTCTTTTTGGCTCATTTTCATGTGGATAAGCTATAACTATCTCCGTCTCTTTCAACCTTGCAATTTTATATTTGAAACCCTAACCCCAACCCTTTAAAGTTCATATTTCTTTCTATAAAATTAAAGCTAGCCCACTTTGCATCATGTTTATGAATCAAAATGTATTCTTGTACATTATATTTCTTAAAATAATTTTTTTTTTGTAAAATGCCTAAATATATTAGTTAAAATATAATTTTTGGAAAAACCATTTTAGGATCCTGTAGCTGTTAGTATGGTTAATAGCTTTAGTGCACCTATAGGTATGATTATAAAGATAAAAGATTGATGCGTCTAAAAGCTCCCACAAGCGCATTGGTCGTGATAAGTAGAATTGGGCAAAAACGAGTATATTATCCACAAGGAGAAATTCCAATTACAAAAATTATGCAACTTCCTATATTATATAGGTGATCCAAATGACAGTGCGAAATATGACAAAATACTAATATGTGAAAATTAAATGACAGGATTTTAAGATTGGGGTCCATCAATTAAGTTCCATTAATAACATTGATTCCGATTGTTAATGTTTCCCTAATTGCAATGACTGGTTCCCTATGATATGTATTATCCTCTTTCAAGGCATAAAACTAATATTTATATTAATCCTATGTTTACTTTCATGATCATAGCAATTAACTTAAACTCATTAAGATCGATGAAGCCCTAATCAAAAGTCATAAAGGTATGCATTTATTTCTAAACTAAATTGCCTAAGTCTAATGAATCCACCAACTAATATTGAATTTCAACTTTTGTTCCATCATCAAATGCCTTAAACAAACAATTTATGGCCAATAAATTGCAAGCATTAAAAACAAATTCATTAAATTGCAACTAGAAAATATCATCCAAACAATCAGAGGAAACTCATAACAGAAACTTAATGACTATACCCTAAATCCTAGAACAAAGAATTTCACTACTCATGGTTAACAAACCAATCCAGAAATGATTCAAAGAAAACATCTGAAATAAAATCAAGCAACTATAGTTCAAGAGAAGTAAAGAAGAAACAAATGAAGAACTCTTCAATGACAGGTGATATGATTTTGTGTGAGTTCATGGTGACTTTGTGTGATATCATCATGATTGCTGATGTATGAGAGCATGATAACGTAGTGTGGTACCATCATGACTCTATATGTGTGTACTCATAATGATACTATTTGATACCATCATGATGCTATAGAATGTTAGAGAAAGGGATTCCGTTAGGTGTAGCCACCAATGCACATGGTAAGTGTCACAACCTAAATCTAGGCTCACGATCGGCGTAAGGGAAAGGTCTATGTGATCCTCTCCTATAAGCTTGACCAACTAAATGAAAACCCTTTCTATCCACATAAAATGAAAATCTTAAACAAAACAAAATCCTTTGTAACGTAAATAACTCAATGTAATACAATTTGAAATGCATTTATACAATACATGCACTGTGATAAAATCCATTTGTATACTTAAGTAAACATATGCAAAACTCCATTTATGTCATGCACTCCTGTGGCACGGTGGTCCACAAATAAGAATTTTACCTCTAGCCAACACCGATGAAGTCACAAGCTTACAAGGAATACAGGTAGCTTACTTATTACCTGCATATAACACAGAATAGAAGGGTTAAGTTTCAAGGACTCAGTGAGTGACTAAACTACTAAAAACTAGTACTTTCCTATCAATAGAAAAAGCTGAAACGGAAAGAAAAAGAAGCATCCATAACAATCTTTTAAGTATTCTTGCATTTGTACGAAAAATTCCATGCTGCGGTTTACTTACTATATAAACATAAGGTGAAATCTAAGCTTTTTTCATACATGAGTACATCTTATCCTTTAACCTATTCCTTTCTATTTCAATGGTTGAGTTTTAGTTCAATTCTATAATTATGTTGTTCCCCTCAACATCCTTATCCTTGCCTAACTCTAGTGTCGGGCAGTAGAGCCTTAAGTCAAACCACTAGGGCTACAATATAGTTTTGGTCTCGTAAAGTTTGGGTGTACTGCTCGGTAGGCATATCCTAGCACTGTCCCATCTATAGGACTCATACCATATCCCAACTCATACCCACGCACTAGTGGTTGGCCACTTAACCAATACATCACCCTGAACCATCAATTGTATACAGTAATCCTCTGATGAAACATATCCTAGTACAGATCTATAGGCGATAAGCCCCACATACATATCCTAACCTACATCATAGTGCAAGTGGTTGGTTTAGTCATTCGGAGTTTGAATGTCTCCTTATAAATTTTGTCATACTTTGCTTATTTATGTTGTTTAGTTCAAGGTCTTGTATTACAACATTTGATGTTACCTGTGTGAGTTATTCCTATATAGTATTTTGTATACATACACAACAATCATTCATCTTAAACATAATGCAATTCAATTCTCACTCACTCAGGTTATTTCTATGGTTTTGTAAACTACTAGTTTTCTTGAACTTAGGTATGTGTTTATGGATATATAGAATACAATTTTTTCTTGAGGAGTATAAGCATGTGGGTAGTGATGTCAACATGTGAAATCCCTCATTCTAAAGTTTATGAAACGCCTAAGTCATCAACACTTGAGTCGACATTACGGGTTTCCCAACAAGGTTTCTTAAACCAATAAATTCATCTAAACACTTGAACCCGTATAACCTCAAGGCAAACATGATTCACATTTTTGATCCCATAGGCTTAACAAAAACCATTACCATATTGTTAGACAACAAAAGTTATCTCTTAAAACAAAATCACATTTCTACAACGAATTTTCAAGAATCCATGATTCAAACTTTCTCTTATGAGTTCGTGAATTTCTAAGGCAGAGTAATAGTCTATCATCAAATTAATACCATGCAATATAAAGAACATCTTTACCCACTCACGTTCATAGACCAAGCATTTCCAAAGAGAAGGTGTAAGGTTTCACCATTCTTTCAAAATCTCTTTTTTCCTATTATGCTCACATACATATGCTACAAGATGTGAAGATCATATGTTTAGCCTCACTTAAAATTTCATACAAGTCATATTTTGAAATAGCTCTCTCACATCTCAAGTGTTGATTATGTCAAATGCTATTTCAAATTGAGGAAGATAGTATTAGAGAGTAGTAGAATATAGCCACTATCGGATTGGTACTAGCTCAAATTACCATAACTCACAACATCTGAAACACGAATACCATAACTAAAACTGACAGGAAGAAGCTTCGTTAGGGTCTAAGTAACTATTTGGAACCTCTTATAACCTTTAAATCAAATGGATTTAACTTTGGAGGATTCCAATATAACTCAGGAAACTTGAAATTGATAAACATCTAAGACGGCACTACCAGATTGCTCAAACTTGATAACAAACTTACCAAAATGTTCAAATGAGTTATTTGAATGCTCTTAAAGCCACACAACCAACAACCTTAAGTTTCATCACAACCCATCATCAAAACCTTAAAGAAAAGAGATTGGAAGAGGTGGAACCTAAAGAAATTAAGGGAGATCAAAGGAACAAACCAGTCTTACCTTAGATAACTTCCATCATCTTTAACCTAGCCCTTGGAATAAGAGAAAACGGAGGAAGTACCCCTTTTCCACAAAAGACTTGAGATCCTTAGTGCAAGTTCATTTATACAACATTTCGCAAATCTGATCAACCGACCTGGCCAAAAGCCAAAAGTGGCTAGACAGGCTCGCTAAACCTTCCCTTAGTACATCAAGCTCCTCCTCTCCTTCCTGTTCCACCATCTCACCTGGTCCAAAAGTCACTTTAACTAAGAGATTTATCCATGACTTACAACTTAGAAAAACCCACAAAATACCAATGTTACAGTAAGGAGTTGCCAAAAGGATGTAACTGTCCTAACATTATGATTCTCTCATGTGGGACCCAGCAATGAAAATACTTGATGTTTTACGTACAGTGTTTTCAATTATATTTCTTAAGCCATTAATTGCTGTTTTGAAAAGGAATATATACACATGTTTTGGAAATTATATTTACTAAACTCATTGTCTTGATTTTTGTGACACAAATGTTTATGAAATGAAATACTCGTGCAAATTCTTGTTTCTCTTCCTTCTCACTTTGTTAGTATGTCCCTCACTAAATCTATGTGACTTACCCCTTCTTGTTATCAAAATTTTTCATATGAATAAGTGCTTTAAGTGGCAAGATCTGGGAATCGTGTTCTTCCTAGAGAGATTCTTTTGGTAAGATTTCTTTCATTAGATAGGCAATGTGTAGTCTTAGGCTAGTGACATGACAACTGCATTAGTCAGTTGTGTTGTATAGTGTTTATAATATTTTGGAGGTCTTATGATAGCCATGGTTTCTGTGCATGTATATGCGTGTGTTTGTGTATATATATGATTGCTAATGCCATCACTTTATTGTGGATGTTAGCAATATTCACAGTTTCATTTGGACCAAAAAATCACGTCTCTCTTTAAAAGGCCCAATAATTGTAATAGTATTTTGGTCATTTAACTTAAAGGCATATATATATATATATATATATATATATGATTGCTAACGTCATCAATTTGTTGTGGATATTAACAATTTCTACATTTTCATTTGGACCAAAAAATATGTCTCTATTTAAAAGTAAGAGTATTTTAGTCATTTCACTTGAAGGGTACAATAAATGTAAGGGCATTTAAGAAATTTGAATTAAGATAAAAGGAAAAAAATATTCTTGCATTTATTATATTCCTTAAATGAAATAACTTAAATGCCCTTATATTTATTGTATCTTTTAAAAAGAGAGAAGTGATTTTTGGTTCATAAAATAATGTGAATATGGCTAACCTTCACAACATTATGAGGAGGTTAGCAATCTCCATATATATATAAATTTGATTATGAATATCATGAATGTTAGATAAAGATTATTATATTATGGGAAATGTTCAGTTTTAGGGGAGACTCTATCAAAGTTCTCCCAAAGTTAGAATGTTTCACATGTTTGGTTTCCTTGGTTAAATGGTTTGCGTTTATGCGTTTGATAGGCTGCTAGATTGAGTTGGTTTTGGGGGTTACTTAGTTTATACGCCAGTCACGACCTTAGTGATTTGGGTCGTGACATTTTCTTTGCTAACCAACCCCCTTTTCAAGTCACTTTGTATTAGCATGCCCATCATTCAGAATCTCTAGTGGTGAAAGTTGTTTTCCTATCAATTTTCTCAAGATCAAACTTCACTATAGACATCTTGATCAAATCTAACAGAAGATCGATGTAGCTCTGATATTAGTTTGTTGAAAAATGTAGAATTTAATTAAAAGTTATTTGATCGAAAATAACAAAAGTCTAAATGAATTAGTAAGGGATGAAAAATAGCAGACAAAAAAACATCCAGTTCAGCTTTTATATGTCCACGCGGACAAAGTTGAGAAGAAAATTCCACTAATGGAAACAAAAGGAGATAAAAAAGTGGTTTAACTAAACTCTCAAAATCACACCCTAAATACACCTAAATACCTCATAATAGTTTTCTCACAAAAAATGTATATAATCTCCAAACAAAATACACAAATACACGCACTAATGTATACAAAACATGAACCCACTTTACCACATTGAGAATGAATTGGGATACAAAATTAAAGAACTCCAATCTAGAGATTTCACTAATTTTATACAAACTCATGGCATTAGTCATTGATTTTCCTACCCTCATACACATGGGAACAATGGCTTATCCTCCCCAGCATTAGTCATTGATTTTCCTACAGAAGAACTCATGGAGAGATTTTGAACCGTCAACTTTATTCTTTTTATTATAAGAATTTGAACATACTCCCTTAAGTGGCTGCTTAATTTGAGTTTTATTTGATATTAAAAGTAAGAATAAAGAAATAAAAAATTGAATTTATCTCAACTTTATCCTTTCCAAAAAATCTGACCCTTGAAAGAATAGCATGATAGCTAATATTGAGCTGTATCTTACAATTGTATAGAGCGCCTATTTCGGCCTTTTTGATTGAGCCACTATTTTGTTTCGTTTTCTTTAATATTTTGTGGTCAACCAATTTAAAAGTATATAAATGATAACGACTGATAAAATGGAGAAAAGAGGAAAGAGTCCACCGGAGTTTGGAGAAGATCAGGAATACTAGTATCACATTAATCATTATAGTTATAACAGTAACTTTTAAGTTGTGTTATTAATTTAACAAATTATGATATAAATGTGGACATATATTTGTTAAGCATATAGTTATCCTACCATTTTTAAAGAAAAATCAATTTGTATACTCAATAATATGTTTTTCCTCATCTTGTGGAGTTCAAAACAAGTCGATGACTTTTAGCAATAGAAAATTATGATTTAAACAAATAATTATACATAATTATATATGCCACTGGATTTTACTTACGTTTGCACTTGAATCAACTAAATTTAGATAGAGTGACTTAAAAAAAATTATAGGGATAATTTCATGCAATTGCATTTAGAAATATTGTAATTTGGAATCATGTCTTATGAATATTTTTTGGTATTTGAAATAATTTTAGGATTGTGTTTTATAATAATATTAAAGAGAAAAGTAAAATCTCATACACACTATTTTAAATATAATGTCTCTCAACATATTAAAAAATAATATTTTCAATTTATAATATAAATAAAATATAGGTAATTGTAGGCAAATAATTATTTTTAGACAATTGGAAATAATCATTTCAAGTTCAATCATTGAGTGTGTAATTTATCAAGTCAAAATTCCATATAAAATTAATGGTCAAATAAAATTCTCAGAGTGCCATTAAATGAGGTTTTTCAAGTATTTATTTATAATCAAGACAAATCATATTATATATAATAAAAATTGGTTATAAGCACCAGAATTGTGCCAATAGTTGATTATATGCTCTGAAAAAGCATAAAGAAATTTAAACTCAAGCATTTGGAAAAATTGTTTTACCAGCAATTTAGACACTAAAAATTCTCTTGTAGTTAATTTTATTTTGTTGTACATAAATTATGGATGTAGAATTGAAGATATTAATTTTTTATGATGAATCAAATAACTCTTTCCATTGAAAATTATAATCAAAAAAATTTTTTAGTTGCATTTTTTTATCTCTAATCAAAGTGTTATATTTTATTTGTATAACATTCTAATTAAGGAGAGGGGGAGGATCAGGGAGGGGGTCTCTAATCTAGCAGCTCTTTTGTTTTTAAGTACTGGTTAATTGGAGAGTACAGGGATGCCTTTATAATGCCTTCATAGAAAGAGAGTCTGCTCATTCATTATGAGAGCATGGGATTCATTATATAATGAAGTGTTTGTTTTAGAAAGACAGTCTGCTCATTCATTTCGACAAAAAATGATAATTTTGAAAAATAATTTCTAATTTTTTAGTGTTTGTTTTAGCACAACATTTTTTATAAAAAGATTCTTTTTAAGTAATAAAAAATGCCACTTAATTTTATTTTACTAAGGTGGAAAGCAATTTCCTCTTTATGAAAAGGAAAATTGCTTTTGGGGCACCTCTCTTAGCCATGGATTTTGTGGCCTTGTTCCAAGTTTTTTGAAAATTAAAATTACATATTTTTAAAATAAAAAATTAATATAAGTAATACATTTGTTTATTCATTAGATGAATATATAAATCTTCTTGAATAAATTATTTTTTGATATTAACAAAAGCACCACACTGTTCTACAATTATTCAAGACATTAAAAAAATAATTTCATAAAATACCATTTTAAAATACTATAATATTTAAAGACACCTAAATAAAACCATTTTAATCTTGTTTTAAATGACAATAAATATATTTTTAAAAATTTTAAAAACAATAAAAATATTTTGTTAATCTTATCTAAACGACAAAAAATTAACTCATTTTCTACAAAGTTTTTTTTTATTAAAAATATTTTTCATAAAAAATTTATTTTTGGCTCCTCTTCGAAAAGGATGTGATTGTAATATTCAAAAATGATGTGGCTAAGCTACATCCACATCTAAATTTTTTTTTATATATTTTTTTATGATATTTCTTAATTATTTTATTTTTAAAATTAATTAATTATTTTTTATATCATATATTTTTTTAAGAATTTTTTGAAATATTTTAAATATTTTTATTCTTTATACTATTTATTTATAATTTTTTACTATTTCTTTATAAGTTAAAAAATTTAAAAAAATACATAATATAAAAAATAATTAATTAATATTAAAAAATTAAAAAATATATATAAAAAAATAAAAGATTCCGTGAGGACTTAGGGGAGTAACTCCCCTTCAAAAAATATGCCATTTAGCCTTATAAAAAAATTTGGCTATGGCTGTAGGATAACACAACCTAATAACTTACAGCCCCGCTACTTTTTGTGCTTCAAGATCCGTAAATGTGGATAATCATTGAGCCTAGAGGCAAGAGCTAGATTTATCTATATAATTACTCTAAAAAAGTTTTTTGTCCTATGTGTCACTCATAATTTTGAAGAGAATTTTTAGAATTTTTTTAAAATTTTTAAACTCAAAATGTACAAATGTAACAACCTCTCTTTTTCAAGTCTCTAATTATATAAAATATCAACACATTAACATTATATAGAGCTTGACACTGTTATTATGAGCTGTAACAAGGAGATGATTTCTTTAAGATAAGATTGCCGTCAAATAATTTTGTTACGTGAACTATATTATTTCTTCAATGAGGCTGTAAGTATGAATCAAATTCCTATGCATTTAAAAGAACGTAGTTTTCTTTTATCTCTCCCCTAAATGATTTTTAGGTTCCTTTTCACTCATTTTATGATTTGTTAAGCTAGGATTATAGTAAGGGAGTGAAGATTTTAATTACTAGCTAAGTTGCCTGTCTCCTATGCCTTCCCCCTTAGCCCTTTTTCTCATTGTATTTGGTTTTAGAGATATTGTTGCTAGCAGGGATGGAACAAGGTTATAAGAATTAGGGGCAGTCATCCGAAAAAAAAAATTTTTAAATATGTATGTACATATGACATAATTGTTTTTGTAAATTTTTCATACAACCCCTCTATTTTAAGTAAATAATATTTTGTTCTCCCTGATTATTTTTTCTTGTTCTATCCCAAGTTCCTAGGTAGTAATATTTCTATAATATAGTCCGGCATAGTTTATTATAATCTTATAATATGATATTGATTCAAAAGTAATTCCTATCCTACTCATCAATATAGACAAATATTTTTACTGTTAGAATATGATGACATGGAAAGCAATTTTATTCCCAAGTCATGTAATGATTGATACATTTTCATAATTAAATAAATAGTTTGTTTATGTAAGCTTTGTATTCTGACTATTAAGGTATTGAGATTCTAAATGAACCAAGATACATTTGCATAAATGTTATACAAGGAAGATATGTATCTTTGGATGAATAAAAAATAATATTCATAGTCACTGAATAGAGTTAGTCAGTCTATTCAATAAATACTACAATGTCTATATTGCCTCCATTGAAGGAGTAGAATTCTCCTCTAAGGGAATGGTGAATCTCAAACCATTGAAGTGGTTGATTTTAGGTATTGACACTTATATATGAATTGGAATTGAGTAAGATATCAAGTTCAAGTTAAATACCGTTACTTCAAACTTAAACTCACATCTATGCACTCACTTGTGGCTAAACCGAAATCCTGATGGAATATGGACTCATTTTCATATCCAGTATGGTCTTTGATATACTAAGGGTATGACTATCGTATCACGTTGGTCAAGACTTTGTATGTTAGGATCATAGTTGGAGTGAACATCAGGGATCATGTATCTAAGAAATGGAGTTCATACTACAAACATCACTTCTAGTGATTTCAGGAATATATCTGACAAACCTAGGCACAATGAATGATGAAATAGCTATTAATCATTTTCTGATATATTTTAGATATGTTTTAAAAGTATCTGATCATTTATCGGATGAAATATGAGACCAGGGACAAAATTGACATGAGGGATAAAATAATAATCTTACCTTATGTCAATGGATGGCTATGAGGGTTCATAAACACACAATTTGCAATTGAACAACCAATACTAGATATTGGTTTCTCATAATTTTAGGTTTTTCAATAGTGCAATCATGAGTCTATGGTGGAATGATTTCATGGTTAATGAACTATGGTTGTCTTAATAAGATTAAGATAATCTTATGCCCATTGGAGCTTTGAAATTCCTATGTCCAAACAGATTCCCTATTTAGCTTTGTAGAATTCAACCCATTTAAATTAGAAGAACGTTTTTTATAAGGTTTATATGATGACTTTTAGTGTTTAAGGACTTATCTTAATTAAGATAAAAGTCGTCTTAATTTGGACAAAACATACCTTAAGACAAGAGTTGTCTTAAGTGATAGAAATGTGTCTTAAATGAGACAAGAGTTTTCTCGTCATTTTTTGACATATTTTTGTATGTCTCATTTTGGACAAAACATTTTTTAGGACAAAAGTTGTCCTAAGTGTGCTTGATTCAGACAAGTGTTGTTTTAATTAGACAAATGAGCTTTAAGACAAGTGTTATCTAGACAAGACAACAATTGTCTTAGTTGAAAATTTGAAACAAATCAACCTCCTAGAATCCCATGGAGATCATGTCCAACCTCTCTTGGAATTCAAATTTCATTTGATCGATTTGAATTATTCTAAGGAGAAAAAGTCAAAGTATTAAAGGATTAGAATTGTGAAGAGTTATGGTTCTTAAGGTATCCTACATACACTAGAAGACTAAGTGGTTGAGGAGATTGATAATGTTTAAAATTCTTTTAATCCAAGTATACTAATTATTGGCCAATGGAAAAGTTTCCAATTATTTATTTAATTGTTAAATGAAATAATGAAATATCAAATAAATAATGGAGGTTATTTTTAGACATAATTATAGATTAGATTTTATCTAATAAAAAGTGAAGGTGGTGTCAACATGAATCTCTCTACGGTTAATAGTCTTTGATGACAACTAAAAGACTAGGAGGTAGGTTAATATAAATTTAACCTAACCCTTAGCCGTCTAACACAAAAAAAAAATGCACACCTAGAGGAGGCGTGAGATTTACTGAAAAATTGAAAAGTGAGTAGCTTGAGAGAAAATCAAGAGTGCTTGATGCCACATTCATTAGTGTAAGAGGATTTTTCCTTGGGCCATCAAATTGATATTCATTAGAGAGCCATCATATATTCCATTATTGTTCTTCTCACCTTTAAGTACCAAATGTTCTTTGGATCAAAAGAAATTCACAAAGACTAGGTGGTCAATTTAGTTGGTTAAGAAGTTTTGACAATTTCCTACAGCTTCAAAGGTATAATTCTATCCTTGCTCTATCTATGCAATTTGTATATGCTTATATGATTATCAATTCAATGCGTTCTCTTGCATGGCGTGTTTTAATTTTTTTTTAAATCCATGCTTGTACCAATAGCTAATATTAGAATTCATGGATGTAAATTCTTCATTCAGTAAACCCCATGTTTGTGTTCTATCACAATACATAGAAATGATTTGAAGCCACAACTCTACCATGGTAATGCATTATTCAAATATTAAATAAAACTATTTGGGATATGATTTTTATTCTGTATTGCTACTAATAAGACTTGAATTTGAGCACCTGGTGCTTGATCTTAAGGTAAAGGGTAAAGAGATCCTTCATGATACTGATATAGATCTGGTCATGTTCCCATCCTGACCGTTCATTCACTTTGGACAGCTATGATGCACCCCTCATTTTCTCTTCTCTCACCTATCTTGGTCGTTCATTCACTTTGAACGACTAGGATTTCATGTACATGACCGGTCATGTTATTTGCTAACTTGACTGAAGCCATTTACTTCATGATACAATATTATCTTTGTGGTAATCTGTATGCCTCATGAATATGAACTGTTGTTACATATTTATTAATAATATTATCTTTGTTATTGAATTACTTATAAAAGCTATGATTCTGGGAACCAGATCGGTTGATTGAACTAGGAAAACCGAGAATTGATCACTTGGCGGTTCGGTAGTGCCATGAAGATCGGTGACATATGGTTGACTCGAGAAAAAACTAGAAAATTGGGCAGCTCACTGTTCCCCCAGTTCTTAGACTTTGATTTATTTGTTTTACCATTTAAGCTAAACGAAGAAGCAGAAGAAAAAGAAGAAGCAGAGAATGAAGAATAGAGCGATAGACTCGCCGTCACCACACACCACAACAAGTCGTCCATTATCCATTCTACTTAACAAATGCACACTGACCGGTGGGAACTACATTAAGTGAAAGAGAAACCTTAACATCATGCTTAATTATGATAAGATCACATGGGTACTTTTTGAGCAAACACCAAACCCTCTGACTCCTCGGTCTATCCTTGGGGAAACTGAGTACCATAAGAAGTGGCATGATGCCAATGCGTTGGCTAAGTGCTACACACTGAGTTATATGACCAATGTGTTGCAATAGTAGCATGAAGGCATGGAACATGCTGCTGACATAATGTACCATCTACATGAGATGTTTAGTACAAAGACCTAGTCTGCTAAAGTGAAAGCAATCAATGCTTTTAAGGATCTAAAGCAGAAGCTAAGGGAGCTAGTACGATATTACATGCTTAGTAATCTTCTATTTGTATGAGGCTGAGTTGCACGGTGTTGAAATTGATTTAGACACTCAAGTGTTCATGATTATACATAGCTTGAACTCCTAGTTTTTGAAATTCAAGTTAGACTATGAATTGTACAATAGGGACTATACCCTTAGTGGGTTAATGAATGACCTGCAATTTATGGAGGATATTCTTCAAATAAGAAGAACCCAAAGCTAACGTTGTAGCTGTGGAGCCCAAAACGGCTAAGGGGCCTGGCAAGAAGAAGAAAAATGCCAAGATATTAGCTGGGCCAAAAAGAAGTTCATGAAGAAGAGAGCTCCGAAAGAGGGCACCAAGGGAAAATGTTTCCACTGTGGTGCTAAAGGACATTGGAAGAGGAATTGCAAAGTCAACCTCAATTTTGTGAAGGATAAGCAAGGTATGGGTTTTCTAAACATGTTAGAAGCCTATTTAATGGATGATTCTGCTAATACCTGAATAGTTGACTCTGGAACCACTAACCATGTTTGTAATTCTTTACTGGGGTTCCAGACAAGGAGAAAGCAGAATAAGGGTTAGTTATAGATGAAGATGGCAAATGGCACTCTTGTATTAGCTCAAGCAACCGGTAGCCATTATTTTGCAGTTTTCTAATTAATATATGTTTGGTTTTAGAAGATACTTATTACATTATTGGCATTGGCAGAAATTTGATTTCTATTTAATGTTTGATTAATTATGGAACCTCTATTTCTTTTGGTTCTGGGATCACCATTTTAATAAATGGAAATTTTGTTTGCTTCGAAATTACAAGGAAAATTTATATTATCTAGAACCAATAAATTGAACTATAAATGTTGTAGAAACATTTACACCTAAGTCAAAAACTCTAGCTTATATCAGAGTTATCTTTGGCATTTGCATCTGGGTCATATTAATCAAAACAAACTTAGCAGACTTGTAAAGGACTTTACCAGAAATTGCTGAGTGTTTTTTTTACCATTTTATGAGTCTTGCATTGAAGGTAAAATGACTAAAGTACCTTTTAAAGCAAAAGGTAACAAAATGTAGAATGTTCTAGACTTGGTACACACAGTTGTATGTGGACCAATGAACATACAGGCTAGAGGAAGTTATGCTTACTTCATAACATTATTACTCACGATATTATATGCACAACAAGAGTGATTCTTTTGAAAAGTTCAAGGAATTCAAGGTCGAAGTTGAAAAATAACTAAGCAAACCATTGAAACAATTTCGATTAGATTGATGTGGTGAGTACTTATCCAATGAGTTTCAGTAGTACCTGGTTGATAATGGAATCATTTACAATTTACCAGCACTCAAAACATCTCAACAAAATGTGGTTATTGAAAGAAGAAATATGACTCTTTCAGAATTGATGAGATCCATGATGTCCTATACTGCTCTTCCAAAATCATTATGGGGATATTGTATATAGACGACATCATATTTACTAAACTTTACTCCATCTAAGGCTATGCCGAAGACACCAAGGGAGGTGTAGACAGGACGTTAACCGTCTTTAGATTATTTGCGAACTTGGGATTGTCTGGCACATGTATATAAACCTAAGTCTACTAAGATGGAACCAAAAATAGAAGTATGTTTGTTTGTGGAATATCCTAGAGGTACTAGGGGATATTACTTCTATAGCACCCATGAAAAGAAGGTATTTATTAACGCAAATGTAAATTTCTTATAGGGGGACTCTGTGAGAAATCAAAAACCTCGAAGCAAGATTATTCTTGAAGAACAAATTGGTGAGTCAAATTCAAAAGTTAATTATGATGAAGTCATAATAAACTCAAATTCAATAGTTGAATTTGAATAGGCAGTACTCCGTCCTAGTGGGACGGTTTTTGAACAACCTTATAGATACATAGGTTTGGGAGAACAAATGGTAGTTCTCTCATATGAACATGAATATGATCTTGTTACTTAAGAGAACACCATTAGCGATATTAATGCTAAACATTGGCAAAAGACAATGAGATCAGAGTTTGAATCTATGTATTCCAACAGGTCTGGACTCTTATAGATGCACCTGAAGGGATAAAATCTATTGGGTTCAAATAGATCTATGAGAGAAAGAAGGAGTTGATGGGAAGGTAGAGACCTTCAAGGCTAGGTTAGTGACTAAAAGTTATACCAAGAGGGAATGTATCGACTATGAAAAAATATTCTCATCAGTTGCTATGCTCAAATCCATTAGGATCCTATTATACATAATTGCACATCTCGATTATGAGATGTAACAGATAGATGTTAAAACCACATTTTTAAATGGGGATCTTAAAGAGCACATTTATATGGATCAACTAGACGATTTCATTGAAAAAGGCTAATAGTATAAAGTCTGCAAATCGCATAGGTTCATTTATAGACCTAAGCAAGCCTCCAGGTCTTGGAATATAAGATTTGACGTTGCTATCAAATCCTATGGATTCCAAAAAAATGTAGATGAAACCCATGTCTATAAAAGGATATAGGACAATAAGGTTTCCTTCATAATACTCTACATAGATGACATTCTACTTATTCGGTGGTGCAGCCGTCGTTTGGAAAAGTGTGAAGAAATCTTGCATTGTTGACTTCATCATGGAAGCGAAATATGTTATAGCTTGTGAAAACGCAAAGAAAGCTATTTGGTTGAGCAAGTTCCTTATGGATCTTAAGGTGGTCCCAAATATGGATAAGTATATTACTCTCTACCATGATAATTGTGGAGCCGTGTATAATTCAAAAGAACTGCTGAATCATAGAGCATCTAAACACAATGAGAGAAAATATCATCTCATACGAGATATCATATAGCGTGGAGAGGTGGTCATCACCAAAATAGTAACTGAAAGGAATCTAGCTAATCTATTTACAAAGACTTTTTCGCAGAAGAGCTTCAAGGGTCACCTATAAAGACTAGGGGTTAAGGACATGTCATACTTACTTTAGGGAAACTAGGAGATTGTTAGGAATATGATGCCCTGGAAAGCAAGTTTATTCCCAAATCATGTAATGATTGATACATTTTATTAATTAAATAAAAAATTTGTTTATGTAAGCTTTGTATTCTATCTACCGAGATTCTAAATGAACCAAGACACATTTGTATAAAGGTTATGCCAGGGAGATATATACCTTTGGATGAATTAAAAATAATATTCACAGTCATTAAATAGAGATAGTTACTCTATTCAATGAAGACTATGATATCCATATTGCCTCCATTGAAGGAGTAGGATTCTCCTATAAGGGAATGGTGAATCTCAATCCATTGAAGTGGTTGACTTCAGGTATTAACAGTGATATATGAATTAAAATCGAGTGAGATATTAAGCTCAAGTTAAATATCATTACTTCAAACTTGAACACACACATATGCACTCGATTGTGGCATAACAGAAATCTTGAAGAAATGTGGACTCGTGTTCATATCCATTATGATCTTTGATATACTAAGGGCAGGATCATTGTATCATGTTAGTTAAGACTTTATATGTTAGGATCATAGTTAGAGTGAACATCAGGGACCATGCATCCAAGAAATAGAGTTCATAGTACAAACATCACTTCTAGTGATTTTAAGAAGATATGTGACAAACCTGGGCCCTGTGAATGGTGAATTAGCTATTAATCATTTCCTTATATCTTTTACATATGTTCTAAAAGCATCTAATCACTTATCAGATGAAATATAATACTATAGTACAAAATTGACATGAGGGGTAAAACAATAATTTTACCTTATGTCAATGGATGGGTATGGGGGTTCATAAACACACGGCTTGCAATTGGACAACCAATACTATATATTGGCTTCTCATAATTTTAGGTTTTTTAAGAGTGCAATCATAAGTCTACGATTGAATGATTTCATAATTAATGCACTAGGGTTGTCTTAATGAGATTAAGATAATCCTAAGTTCATTAGAGCTTGAAATTCTTATGTTCAAATGGATTCCCCATCTAACTTTGTAGAATTTCAATCCACTTAAGTTAGAAGAACATTTTTTATAAGGTTTATATTATGGCTTTTAGTGTTTTTGGGCTTGTCTTAATTAAGATAAAAGTATTTGAACAAAACTTACCTTAAATGTGCTTGATGGCGTAAGAACTACTTGTCTTAATTAAGACAAATATTGTCTTAAAAAGACAAGAAGAATTCTTACATTAGTTGTCTTGATTAAGACAAGAGTTGTTTTAATTAGACAAATGTGTTTTAAGACAAGGAATGTCTTAATTAAGACAAATGTTATCTAAATAAGACAACCTTTGTCTTAGTTGAAAATTTGAAACAAATCAACCTCCTAGAATCCCATGGAGATCACATCCAACCTATCTTGGAATTCAAATTCGATTTTGATCAATTTGAATTAATCTAAGGAGAAAAAGTCAAAATGTTGAAGGATTAGAATTGTGAAGAGTCATGATTCTTAAGGTATCCTACGTACACTAAAAGACTAAGTGGTTGAGGAGATTGATCAGGTTTAAAATTGTTTTAATCCAAGCAAACTAATTATTGGCCAATGCATGGGAAAGTTCTAAATTATTTTATTTAATTTTTAAATAAAATAATGAAATATCAAATAAATGATGGAGGTTATTATTTGATATAATATTATATAAAAATTTATCCAATAAAAAGTGAAGGTGGCATCAACATGGACCTCTCTAGGGTTGATAGTCTTTGAATACAACTAAAAGACTAATAGCTAGGTTAATATAAATTTAACCTAACCCCTAGCCATCCAACACAAAAAAAAAAATAATGCACACTAGTGGAGGCATGAGATTTAGAGAGAAATTGAAAAGGGGGTGGTATGAGGTTTTGAGAGAAAATAGAGAGTGCTCGAAGCCACATTCATTAGTGTGAGAGAATTTTCCTTAGGCCATCAAATTGATATTCATTAGAAAGCCATCATATATTCCATTATTGTTCTTCTCACCTTGAATCGCCAAAGGTTCTTTGGATCGAAAGAAATTCACAAAGAATAGGTGGTCAATTCATTTGGTTAAGAAGTTTCGACAATTCCCTATGGCTTTAAAGGTATAATTGTATGCTTACTCTATCTATGCAATTCGTGTATGCTTATATTGAAATTCATTAGAGTCATCATATATTCCATTATTGTTCTTCTCAACTTTAATCACCAAAGGTTCTTTGCATCGAAAGAAATTCACAAAGAATAGGTGGTCAATTCAATTAGTTAAGAAGTTTCAAAAATTCCTTATGGCTTCAAAGGTATAATTATATGCTTACTTTATTTATGCAATTCATGTATGCTTATGTTGATATTCATTAGAGAGCCATCATATGTTCTATTATTGTTCTTCTCACCTTTAATCACCAAAAGTTCTTTGGATTAAAAGAAATTCACAAAGAATATGTGGTCAATTTAGTTGATTAAGAATTTTTGACAATTCCCTATGGCTTCAAAGGGATAATTATATGCTTACTCTATCTATGGAATTCGTGTATGCTTATGTAATTTTCAATCTGCTGAGTTCTCTTTGATGGTGTGTTTTAATTTTTTTTTTTTAAATTCGTGCTTGTACCGATATCACATAGGCTTAAATACTATATCCAACAATTACTATTTCTAAATAATAGCTAATTTTAGAATTCATGGATGTAAGTTCTTCATATAGTAAACCCCTTGTTTGTGTTTTATCACAATATATTAAAATGATTTGGAGCTATAACTCTACTATTTTAATGCATAATTCAAATATTGTCTAAAAATATTTGGGATATGACTTTTATTTTGTATTGCTACTAATAAGACTTGAATTTGAGCACTAGTGCTAAATCCTAAGATAAAGGGTGAAGTGATCCTTCATGATATTGACCTAGATCTAGTCATATTTTTATCCTGACCGTTTATTCACTTTGGACGATTAGGATGTGCCTCATTTTCTCCTCTCTCACCCATCCTGACCATCCATATACTTTGGACAGCCATGATTTTAGGAACTTGACCGATCATGTTATTTGCTAACATAACCATATCCATTTCCTTCATAATACAATATTATCTCTGAGGTAATCTCTATTCCTTATGAATATGAACTGTTGTTGCTTATATATTAGCAATATTATCTTTGCTATTGAATTAGTTATAAAAACCATGATTTTGAGACCCGGACAGGCTAGTTAGACTAGGAAAATTGGGAAGCGATCACCTAACTGATCTAGTAGACCCATGAAAATCAATAACTCATGGTTGACCCAAGAAAAAATTGAAAAATCAGGCGGTCACTAGTCCCCTAGTTCTTAGACAGTTTTTTCATTTTACCATTTAAGCAAAAAGAAGAAGCATAACAAAAAGAAGAAGCATAGAGCATGGAGACCAGAGCAATAGACTCGCCATCACCACTACCCATAGCAAGTCATCCACAATCGAGAGGTTAAGCAAGATGGGCCACCTTATCAACCTCTGTGGAGACCAACAGGAACTCGTGGAAAACCACCTTGGCATGATGTACGAAGCGAGCATCTCCGACCACTGCATGAGAAATCGAAAGAAAGGAATCAAAGCAAAATCAATCTCTTTCACAACCACTTTGCAGTAAGGATTCATTCTTCCCAAATGTACATTTAGGAAGTAGATCGGATCGAAGTGAAGACTTGGTAGAAAAAAGAGGGAAAGGTGAAGAGATGAAGAGCCTCTAACTTTGATGGGAATAAAAAATGGAAGAAAAGATTGCTATGATGAATAGGTGAAAGATAAATATTTAATGAAGTCTCGAGTATATTAATATTTATTACTTATTAGTTTATTATTTTTATTCAATTATTAATTATTATATATAATATATTACACTATACATATATATAATATAAATTTTAAATTTTAAATTTTAAAAAATTTAAAAAGTCCGATCATGATTGTACCACTGACTCGTGGCCCGCTGCTTCCACCGACTCAAAGACTGGTCCGATTTTCTGAACATTAATAAAAACCTAGAACTAAGTTATGTTTAAGCTTTTACATGTCCATACTTGTAGCGTCCCCTACTTCCACCTATTCAAAAGAGCCTTTGTAGTATGACTTTGTTGAATTTGTTATGTATATCTTTATAGTATGTTAAAGTTTGTTTGAACCTAGAAAGCACAGGACACATGATACGACACGACATGAGACATGGGATATGGAAAATTCTAAAAATCATATGACACGACATGGCATATATATATATATATATATATATATATATATATATATATATCTATCTATCTATCTATGTGTGTATCTCTCTCTAAATCAAACAAAAAACACAAAAATATAAATATATTCATATTTTAGAATGAGGGACTATAAAGAGTGCAAGTTGTAGAATGAGGAAAATAAGAGATGTCAAATGATTTCTGTCACAACGTGACGGCCGGTGAAATAGCCATCGAATCAAAACAGTGTATGCCTTGCTTGATCAGGATAGAAAAATTTTATGAGAGCCCTTGTACAATAAAGGCAAACAAGAAGGGAGATGTCCTTAACAGCATAATCTCAATGTCTAAATTATAGCAAATAGTAAGAAACCTCTCACAAAATACCATAAACTGAACCAAACATACACCATCCATATGTACTTCAATTTTCAAATTATAGGAAAAACAACTGAATTTCAGGTTACAAGATTCGTATTCAGGGGTCGCTGTTTCGGCTGTTATCTCAAACAAGGGTAAATTCAAATGCTAAGTGAAAAGGAATATATCTTTATAAGCTAAGTCCAAATTTTAGCATTTTTAAAAAAACAGTTTGAGAAGATAACTGAAGCCTCTGGTTTATTCAATAGAAACGTGATACCCAAAATTTAATGGCCTCAAATCATTCAAAGAAATCAGTAGGGTGCAACTTATTTGCCCAAGCATATGATATTTCAGATAACAAACAAACACAACGATACTAGCAAAATGGGAAATAATGAGCTACTAATTTGCTTCTCTCATAATCAACCCCCAAAGAACCATAGGCCTTACCTATCTCTGAAACCTCAAGATTCAACTCCTACTTGACAGAGGAAAACTAAATAGATAAGCCAAAAGATAAGGGAGGATTGCTTGATCAAAACTTGTACATTTGGATAGAGATGACCATAAAACAGGAACGCAGGTTTCAGTTCTTGTTACCCAGGGCAGAAATTAAGGGAAACGAGCTTTAACAGAAATTAAACAAACCATATCTCTATCCAAAGTTAGAGCCTATTCTGAGTAACAAACATATTC
>JASKGM010089217.1:0-13612 GCA_034509205.1 Ceratonia siliqua | reverse complement strand
ATTCTGTGTGGAATAATGAGGAAATTTAATCACTCTCTGCCTGCCTTTTTGTTGCATTTGGAAAAAACAAAGGAGAAAAAGAAAGAAAGAAAGAAATTGATAGAACCAACCCATAGGATTTCCGACTTCCTTCTTAAATTATATCTTTGGGCTGTTCAAATTAAATATCAAACGCTGATACTATTAACTTCAATAACTACTAACCAAAAATTCCAGTTTATATCTCTTAAATAACTACTAACTTCAATAACTTCAAGACTATTACTTTCCTACATAAATTATATCTCTGGAAATTCCAATTCAATAACTGCTAATCAAAAATTTAATAATTTATAAATATGATGATAACTATTAACTTCACTACCATATATCCCATATTTCTGTTAGATCAAATATCAAAATACTAATTGCATTATTATATCTTCTGGCCTTAACCAACTTCATTCATGTGTATTAAATAATAATAATAATATATGTATTCATGTTTTTGCATCCTATGTTTGTTTATAATTATGAACAACTGGCAACAACTCCATGAATTGTTCTTAAAAAGCAATAAAGCATACTTGAAAATTATCAAGCTTCAACTTTTGCAAAGAATAGATTATTGAAAAATCATATGATTGACTGATTTAAAGACGGCCCAAAAAATTTAAAAGATGCTAACTTCAAAATTAGTTAATAAAGATGTCCAGGAATAAAAAGGATGTATCATTAATTCAAATATGTCCGGAATAATATAGCTAACAATAGTGAATACCACAATTGATTCATTAAACATTAATAACTAATAAAAATAAAGTTTGAACATCAAAATCTAAACAAAGAAGGGCCAATAGGCTACATAATCATCATTCATCATATCAAGAATTATATTTGAATCTTCTTTGGACAACTGAATACTTTCTATGTCATGCACATATCAATTCATAATAAAAGAGAAGTCAAAAACTAAATTAATTCCAATTTGCAAGAAAGAAACAAAGAAGGCTACTACTATATTAATATAGGGATTATAATTACAGGAATGTCTAATTTCTTTGAAACTACGTAACCAATTGAGGGCTTGCACAGTTTTAGGGAGTAAACAATTTCTATTCTTGTGCAAGATTATACTAAATGAAGATTCTGAAGCTATCATTGTGATCGGACAACTTAAGATATTACAAGTAATAAGTGCAAGAATAGGGAATCGATGTTTATGCATATTTCAATCTTGGAGAACATCAATTTCCTTTTCAACAACACATAATTCATCCAAGTATATATCAAGTTCAGACTTGTCATTGCTTGTAGTAGTTTGTATCAATTTTTGATGAAACACCTAAAATTTTACAAGCATATATACAAAAAATAAGTTAGATACTTCATACTTGAATAGGAAAAACAAATTTTACAAGCGACGGTGGCAGGACTCATGAATGGTGGGAGTCGGTGAAAATCTTTTCGGACCCTCGTCCCTCCGTGCTATGTCTGCTGCAATGCTATGTCGAATTGGAAATTGCAATTGCAATTTGCAAAAGGGAAAGTGAGCATTGAGAAGAAAATTAAACAGAGTCAACCGACCCCTCCAAAACAACGTCATTTTGTAGGGAGTTCAAAATCAAATTTTTTTAGGTTGGCCCGACGGGTTGGTTTGGCCAACACGAAATAGCCCAATCAGGCTGGGCCAAATAGGCCTAACTTTTTTCAGGCCACTAATGATGGAGCCCAACATTGTTATTTTTTGAGCTATTTCGAGTTAGCTAGCTGAACCTATTTTGTTAACTCTACTACTTATTTAGAATTTAGTAGGAGGCTCTTTTGCCTTTTTCAGCTTCACTAAGGACAAAGCTAATTTTAAGAATAGCTTTTGGGTGTGCTCTTTTGGTGGGTATTAATGGGACCTTGGCCCCAAAAATTACCCAGAGAAGATTATAAGTTTAAATTTTAAAATTGGAAACCAATTAAAAAATAAGCATACATAAGATAGTTACTATAAAAAATATGTCACATTACATATTGATTTTCAAAGATTATTAAAAGAAATATTAGATATAGTATGTTTAAAGTTAAAACAAATAAGGTCAAGCTGAACGGGGTGAGATATAAATAAGTGTGAATAAATTATCATAAAAAGTGCAAATGAGTTCATAATTCACACGTTACCCTATCTTCACTTTTTATTTCATAGGTCATGAAATTCCTTGTGATAAAAAAAATTATTATAGGTATAGCATATATATATATATAAACTAGCAACTTTACATAGAGGTGCATGGTAGTCTATTTTTTATATCATTTTTTAATTTTATACATATGCTATTATTACTTGAAAATAAAAAAGGTTAGTTTATTTATTTTTTACAGGTGATTTTCTTTTCTTTTCTTTTTTGAAAGTGGTAATTGTCAACTACACATTTTTATGTTTTATCTATACTACTAATTACAAATAAGAAAGAAATGGTTCAATTTTTTATAAGTAGGTGTTATTTTCAGACCACTAATATAGATAAAGAAAAGTAATAAATTAATAACTTGCAGAGAGAGCCTCATTAACATCAATTAATGTTACGCCTTGAACGTAGAGGAAATTAAAGTTGAAATAATTAAATAGAAGAGTCTCCAAACTTAAATATCATGACAATTTTCTGTAAAGTTTTGGTGAGTAGCTGTACTCTTATTAGTTGATCTTATATTTGGAAAATGGTCAAATTTTAGGTAATTCAATTGTCTCAGTCATTTTCTTTAATAATTGCTAGCTTTAAAGAATCTTAGACTATGATAACTCCAATTCTTGGCAGAGCCAAGATCTTAAAACTGCAGGCTTTATATATTCATAATTCATAACAATAAAGTAGGGTATATACTGGCACTTTCAAACTGCTGGGTCCTAATTATTGGCCTTACTCATAAAATTCTATGTGGAATTCAGCAAACTTTACCTTGACAAGTTCAGATAATATTGAACTAGCACATCGTCTATCACCTTGCCTTCCTTTTTCTTGCACTCTTGGAAAAAGGAAGGGAAAAGAAGATTAAAGAAAGAAAGAAAGAAATTGAAGGAACCAGGCTACATATTTTTTATTTGTCATTCCCAGTTCAAACTAAGTTAATAATTGCAGATAACTGAAGATTTGTGATATAAAATGTATAAATAGATAGATAGACAGACAATTAGACATGAAGCTTAATAAAACAAACAGTCTATTTGAGTACATTCTAACTTCAAGACATGTCACGTAAATTTGATATACCTCGAATAAACCCTGAAACAAGGTATATATATACCACACAACCTTGAATGATCGAAAAAAAGAGAGAAAATTACTCTCTATACATCTTCAAAGTTACTGTATCTCTTATAATTAACCAGAAAAAAATGAAAAGTATACCGTGGTACTCAACCAATAATATCAGCTTAATCCTCTGCCTCCACCCTCAAGTTTATCAAATAGTGGCCTCTGAATCATGACCCATCAATCTTATGCTTCTCTGGAACTCCAACATAAACTCCCCATCTTGATCATCCACATAGAATATGAGCCAGTTTCCTTCTCTCAACCTTTTTCCTCGAACAATCTGTGGCCATCCTCTTTCCAGAACTGGTTTCCTGTAACCTCTCCTTCGAACCACACAGCGAAGAACATGAGATTTGAGTTCATCCCCATCTCTAACTCGGACTCGGAGCTCAACCCAATTGGCTCCTTCTTTAAAAGGAGGAAGAACATGAAGTTTAGCAGTGGGAAAGGCCAACCTGTGCCTAATATCGGTCTTAGTTAGACGCTTTCTCACTATTGTGATGGGGGCCATTAGAGAAAACGATGAAGAAATGAAAATAGGTCTGAACTGAACTGAAGACTGAGAAGAATAGAAGATGCATGAGGCACTACTGAACTATATATACATGTGAAAATGTTTTATTTTGGATATTAATGTCGTGTGTTGGGGAGGGCACTAGGCAAAGGGAAAGGGAAAGGGAAAGGGAAAGAATCTAAAGAAAAAGAAAGGAGAGACGGGAGGGAAAGAGAAGGATATATATAAATCATTTTTTTTTTCATTGTTTGAATGTATAAATTCAATAGAAAAAATAATTGATTATAATATATTTTACTAATTTTGTTTATTAAAATTCAAAAATAATTTTAAATAATAAATTAATATTAATCAGTTTTTCTTTCAAAATATTTAAAATGGCGGGATATTAAAAATATAAAAAAGGATGATTTTTAGGGTTACATGAAACTATTTTATTCTCCTCCAAAAATATAAATAAGGGAAAGATTGTATTTAAACCTTCTATTTTTTTCCTTTTTTTTATTATGATCTCTTTTCAAAAATGTAGAGTAAAAAATTCTCAAAAACATTTTTTACAATATGGCCTAAATAATGAACGACGTTAAAATTTAAAGATACAGGAATAATGATCATGTGTGGGGTAACCCATGATCTGTACCTTTAATATAAGGATCCTTTTTGAATTAGCACTTTTTTCCAGAGATCCTACTTAAATGGACATTCTTTTTCGTTTTTTCCCAGGTGCACAGTACAGCCCTGAACCATAATTCTTGTGCAAGCCCTAAATCAAGATCATTGTGGGGTCCCCTTGGTCTGTACCTTTAGTATATGGATCCTTTTTGAATTAGCACTTTTTTCCAGAGATCCTACTTAAATGGACATTCTTTTTCGTTTTTCCCCAGGTGCACATTATGTACAGCCCTGCACCATAATTCTTGTGCAGCTCTAAATCAAGATCATTGTGGGGTACCCTTGATCTGTACCTTTAATATATGGATCCTTTTTGATTTAGCACTTTTTTCCAGAGATCCTACTTAAATGGACATTCTTTTTCGGTTTTTCCCCATCCTTTTTATGGTGCACACTTTGGTGCACCCTGTGCGGTTCTTACCATATTTTGGGGTTCTAAAATGTAATATTTTTTTAATTTTAAATTTTTTAATTTTTTAATAATTAATTATTATCTATGTCATATAATTTTTTAAAATATTTTTAAAATATTTTTAAATTTTGTATGTACTATTTATTCTTAATTTTTTGACATTATTTATTCATAAATAAAAATATTTTTAAAAAATATAAAATTTTTAAAAAAATTTTTAAAAAAATATATGATATAGATAATAATTTATAAATATTAAAAAATAAAAAAATAATTAAAAAAATAAATAATAATTATAAGCTACTGCCACAACCTAAGGCAGTAGCTTAGAATTCATTCCTTTTTATGTGGGGCAACCCTCTCCTACCGCCCACATAGTGGACGGTAGAGGAATTTATAAATTTTTTTTATTTTTTAAAATTAATAAATTAAATTTATAACATAAATTTTTTTAGAATTTTTTGATATGTTTTTATATTTTTTGTAGAATTTTTTAAGTTAAAACTAAATAGTAAAATAAAATTATGGATAAATAATAAAAAGAATGTAAAAAAATTTAAGAAAAAATTTAAAATTTTTTAAAAATACATGTGATAAAAATTACTTAATTAATTTTAAAAAATAAAACAATGTATAAAAAAACATTAAAAAAATAAATAAAGAGACGTATCTTAATTTCTATATGTGTGGGGTACACAAATATATGCTATTCTCGCGGGATATTCTTTTTCGGCTCCAACTTAAATGGACTAAAGAAGATAGGTAAACATAGAGGCTGTTTGGATGGGCTTGTGTTTTTAAGTGAATGTTTCAAATAGAAGTGATTTTTTAAAAAAAAAATAGGTATTTGGTGTTTGGATGTAATTACGCAGAAGTGATTTTACTGAAAAAAAGTAAATGTTTTGTATTTGGATGTAAAAATATAAAAGTACTTTTGAACATATAAAATTATTAAAAATGACATATAAAAGTGTTTTTTAGAAAATTTATGAAATCTTTTAGGGGTATATGTATTTAAAAAATTTTCTCTCTCTTCTATTGAACCTAATTATTTTTTAAGCATCATATTTGCTACTTCTCTGAAAAGTAAGTTTTCTGCTTATTTTTAAAATAAGTACTTTTTTTTAATTTGCATCCAAACACCTATTTTAAAAATAATTACTTATTTTTTAAAAAAAAAGCAACTTTTTTTCTAAATTAATCCCATCCAAACGGGGGGATAGTATAGTTTATGTACAGGATAAACTTAGTAATATAATTTTTTTTAAATAATGCCTGATTCTCAAAAAAATTAATTTACTTGTATTTTTTATTTATTTTGTATTAATATTAAAAATAAATTTTTTTTCATATTTTGGTAAAAATTAAAAATAAAAAATTGAATATTATAGTAATAAACCTTATAAGAAATTATGGTAATTTATTCTTATAAAAAATTATAAGAAATTATTCTTATATATAAATAAAGATATCATAATTTTTTTTATGTTTGATAATATAACACTTAATATTATTTTTATTTTTAAAATAACATTTAATTTTTTTATGAATATATAAGAACATAATATATTTTTAACTCTAATATAATATATAAATAAAAATTGAACTAATCTTTTTATATTTTTATAAAAAAATTAAATATTATTTCATAAATAAAAAATAAAAAATATAATATTATTAAATTTTAAGAATGTTACGATAATTTATCATATAAATAATTAGTCATTATTATATTACTATGCTTAGGATAGAAAGAGAAGCCGCACATGATGTGATTGCATAGGAGTGAATGATTCTTGTTAAGACAGAATGTGGATGACCTTTTTCTCTTTCTCTTTTAGGTTAAGACAATTTCTTTTTTTGTTTTTTCTTTTCGGAGAGAAGATCAAGACAATTTCTAAGCATTATAAAAATGAGATCAATACGCGACTAATCATTATTAACTACAAAAACTTCCAAGCGTTTAGTTAGGTTTAGAATTTGGGTTTAATTAAACTTTAAAGTGAGAGTAAATTATATTAGGTTTAATAATATAATTTCAGGTCATTTTTAATTATAAAATGATTTTTTTTATAAATATATAAATATATAAATCTATCTTTAAAATGGTTAAAACTGAGCATAAGCTTGCTCAATCATCAAAAATGGTTAAAATTACAAGTCAGCAACTCCATATATGATCAAGTCAATCATCTAGCCTGTCAAGAAAAATATATACTCTATCCTCCTGAATAACAGAGTTATATTTTGGTGAATTCTAAGCTGGGATGGTAGCTTAAAGATTTAATTTTTTTAATTTTTTTTAATTTTTAATATTAATAAATTATTATCTATATCATATATTTTTTAAAGAGTTTTTTTAAAACGTTTTTATATTTTTTTAAATATTTTTATTTATGAATGAATAGTATCAAAAAAGTTATGAATGAATAGTACATAAAAAATGTAAAAATATTTAAAAATATTTTAAAAATTTTTCAACAAATTATATGACATAGACAATAATTAATTAATATTAAAAAATTAAAAAAACCCCACATTTTAGTGCCGAGAAGTATGGTGCAGCCCCAAAAATGGGACTACACCATAGTGTGCACCTATATTTTTGAATGTTTTCAGGATATTTCATTGGGTTAGGATGACGAAAATCAATCTCTCTCCATA
The DNA here is from genome assembly GCA_034509205.1 of Ceratonia siliqua. Taxonomy (NCBI): domain Eukaryota; kingdom Viridiplantae; phylum Streptophyta; class Magnoliopsida; order Fabales; family Fabaceae; genus Ceratonia; species Ceratonia siliqua. The sequence continues at coordinate 6,069 of JASKGM010089217.1, read as the reverse complement.
GTCCTTACAAAGCATTATAGGACTTTTCAATGGGACCTCCATTCTATTTCATTCTCATAAACCCTCCTTTTAAATCATACACTTATGAGATATCCTGACCATCAAAATAAGTTGTGGCAAGACAATCCCATAATTATTGGAAACAAAACAAAATTTTCAACCAGGGAAGGATCCATAGAATTAAAAATACAACCTATTACAATTGTATTTTCAATCCTCCATTTCCAATATCTGGGGTCCGTTAGTGCAAGTTGAGGGAGTTCACCATTAATATATCCCAATTTATCTCAATATACACTTCAACAATTCTATACCATACAGAGTAATTAGTTCCATCTAACTTAACCCCAATCAGTGCAGTTGGGTGCTCATAGCTCATATGTTGAGGTACATTCTGATTCTGCAATGGAGTCTAGGACCAAGATCACATCATGTTCCAAAAGGAACATGATGGGTTCATTTTCTCATCCAAGGGTGGGAAGGGACTGCCCGTCCTGCCTCCTCCCCTGCACACCCAATCCAAGCGCCTTCAGTAGGGTCAGAAGCAGCTTTAGTTATGTCCATTTACCTCACTCAAATTTTGTTCAATAAAGAATTGATTGAGAGTAAATAGTTAAATAAGAAAAAAAAATCGTAGCAATTGCAACCAATACACAGCTGTTGATGATTGATTCATCGTCTTCTACGCGATTGTTAATTTGTCCCCTAAGCATTGGCTATCGCGGGGGCGGTTCCTTAGGAATCGAACCCTTACCACATTGGTGATAGGTGATCCTAGTACCACTTAAGCTATAGCTCAAGTGGTACCAGGGTCACCAACACAAGCTAATGCTTAAGGGTTCAATTCCTGGAGAGCCGCCCACGCGATAGCCAATGCTTAGGGGCAAATCAACAATAGCGTGGAAGGCGATGACCCAGTCATCAACAACAGCAAACCAGAAAAAGGAATGGGGTCACAAAGTAAATTAGACAAAACAGAGTAGGTTCAAAAATAACTAGCAGGAGAGGTCTTCTTCCCTGTTAGTATGTCAGATTGTCGACGGCAGTAGCAGCGATTAGGTAAGTAGCGTTGGTGGGCCACTCCAAACGCAAAAAAAAAAAACAATTTCAAATCAACGGTGGGTAGTCCCCCCTACTGCAGTGATTAGGTAAGTAGCGTTGGTGGGTCACTCCAAACGCAAAAAAAAAAAAAAACAATTTCAGATGAGCGGTGGGTAGTCTCCCCTATTACAGATCAACAAAAGTGCAGATTCTATCTTCTTCAAGGTGGTGTCTAAACTGAGGGAGGTCATTTCCTCTATCACAGAGCACTATCTTCTTCAATGGGCTTTTAAACAGAGCCACGATAGAAACAAGAAACTGAAACCAGCAGCAGTAAACTAGCAGAACAGTCGCCGGTGGCGAGTAGCAGTGGTATCCAAGATCTAGGAGCAGAAATCAGTCTTGATCATGGATAAAATACCAAACCAGTAGCCCAAAAAACTAGTAGCCAGAGAACACAACAGTCGCCGGCAGTAGCAGCAGCAGCCTAGGTCTAACACAGAGGATCTGATACCATGATAGTTTTGGGTAAAACTCAGGTATCTTTCAGAAAGGGCTTTACAAGGATATATATGAAAAACTGAAGAAAAAATTGAAATAAAGACTTTAAGCTATTTACAATACTACCCATGGTCAAATAGTCATAAGATAACTTTTAACCAAGTGTACAGCCTCACTAACAGTTCATGCCTAAATTGCCTATCTATTTTTTTCAAATAATAAATCTTTGGTGATCTACAATTCTTAACTCTTTGTTTGAATGTTAATCTAACCTTTAACTAAATATTAGCAAAATTTCTATATAGAGAAGGAAAGGCTCTAGATTTCTGCTGCGTATTTGCAAAGGCATAAACAAAAGAAATTGCTGTTTGAACTTTGTACCAGGTTTCCAAATTCCTCCTTTTCTTTTTCCGAGTGCACAACAAAAAGGCAAAGTGGTTTCTAAAGCTTAATTCAAGAGCTGTAGAAAATATATAACAAACTACAAGAGGCATAGTGTTATTAGACCTTCTGCTACGTACTATAACCTTTTGAAGGCTCAATTCCACCCAAAATTTATATAAAAGCCTGCACTTTAAGATCTTGGCTCCACCATGAAATGGCACAGAAGAAATGGAATTCATTAGGGCCAACCAAACTAATCATAGTCTAAGATTCTTTAATTAGGGGTAGCAATTGTTAAGGAATGAGTGAGATCACAAGGCAAACAAAGTGTTTCATATGGGAAGTGGGTTAAATTACATAAAGTTTGTTACTTTCCAAATATAAGATTAGTTAATAAGAGTAAAGTTACTCACAAAACTAAAGGGGAACCAACAAAAAAGTTAAACACAGGTTTTTATATAATATTTAACTAAAGATTTTTTTTCTTCTCTCTTCTCTCTTTTGGCAGAGAAACTAGCGAATCTAATTATCACAATTTGCTTAAGACCCTTAATTACTACATTACTGAAAGAAAAGTTGAATGTATTGAGGAACTTTCATTAGGTGATGAGGTCAGAAAGTGACATATATGAGGAAACCAAATTAAAATTCGTTATCTGATTACTAATGTTTACCTTTTAGTTAAGTGGTTAATTTGCATATGCATTAATTAATTCTTTAAAATTAAATATCAGTTTATTATATGGTTTTATCATCCTCTTTGTCTGTATTATACTTCGTGCATGGGAAAACCCTTTCGGTTACTTTGCTTTTCTTTAATTCACTACACACCACACACCAAGCATACCATTGTTCTTAGGCCCACATACCATTGTTGGTAGGCCCACTACCATTGTTCTTCCAAATGAAGTTGTAATTGCCAAGGACTAAGGAAAGAAGAAAGAATAATTTCTTCCAGACCTCAGATAATATTTTGTTCTGTTCCTGAGATTTGCAGCTTCTCTATTTTCATATGAATTTGTTTCCAGGGTTCATATTTACCTATGAATTGTGTTTTCGTCAACCATCAATCCTGAAAAAGAGGACACCAGTCCTATTGAAATATGAGATTATTAAGTAAAGCATTAATTTTTCTTTTCTTTACTCTTTCCTTGATGCAAACCACTTAGGAAGGGTCAACCCACACTTTGTATTTAGTAGTTTAGTTACTTATTTGGCTTCTTTAGTTTAGTTATACTTTGTCCCCTTCTGTCCTAGTTGGCAGGTCTTGTTGTATTTAGCGTTGAACTCTTTGTTTGGTCGGGCAATTAGCTTTTGTCTTGAAGAAGAATAGGGTTGTTCCCTCTTTGCAGTGTGACTCTGCTGTATTTTGCTCCTAGGATCTTTGGTGTGACTCCAAGTTCCTTGGATCTATATTTGGGGTGATGCCAATCCTCTATCTTGTAACCAACTCTGTCTATTTTCGTTCATAATATATGCCTAGTATTATCTCATTGTTTTTCCATCAAGTTCTATTTCTTAAGATTTCTGGTGTTCCATACTTTATCTTCACGATTAGCTGAAGCCCATATCTAGTTGCACCATTCCTCCTCTATGTGGATGTAAATTTATGTGCTACTCGTATATATAGCTTTAGAAGCAAAGACTTTAACTTAAACGTTGAACATAGATGCAATATTATACATGATAAAATTTAAAATATTTAAATATAATTTAAAACATTGTATTGTATTTACTACGAATGTTGAATATAAATATAATTCTTTTTTAAAATGTTCGTGCATCATAAGTTTGTAACAATATATAGGTGATTTATGACCCCACACGTGACAGAACAACAAAGAATGTCTGCTGTCTGGGGATATAGAAATATGCATGTAGCAGTTGCTTTACAAAAAAGGCAAATGTTTATTGATGATTTTATTAATGATTAGGTTACAAACTATATATTGTCTACTTGTCTTATCTAATAACTTGCCATTTGTTTGACATCAACTAGATAGTTGTCTACTTCTAATAAGAGGCAAATAGAAAATCCAAATTAATTACACTGTCAGCTATTAAAACCAAAAAAATCTCTAATCATGCCAAGAAGGCAAGAACCATGTTTTGAAAAGAGTAAAACTAATATAAATTTCATACACAATCTACTAATGATTACATATTAATTAGATACAGTCACTTTAATAATAATTTCTGCAAAATTTATAAATAAAACCAGTGTAAGTAATGTTGACCGTAACAAAGGATTCAGTGAGATATTTGATACATTGACCCATACACAAGGCAATCTGCACAAAATAGATTACTTTAATTCATTAAGCTATTTCAAAAGGATTAAAGAAAATTTTGAGCTATTTACTATTTATATAGACAAAATTTAAACAATTTAGTTCTATCATTTGGCATAAATCAGCCACTTAAATCCCATGTTCTTAGCATAAATAAATAAATCACCTGAATCACGTAAGAAAAGGCATTAAATTTGGCTCTGCCATGGAACATTTTTTATAGATGAAAGATCAAACAAGCTATCAAACGATTATTGATCCAAAAAGGTAAAATAAAATAAAATTATAAATAAACTAATTTAAACAATTACATTGAAAACAAAACTTACATACAATTTGTAAGTGTTATTAGGTTATTCAATAAAAACAACACAAGAGCATTTTTCCAACTCAGCGCCACATCTTTAACTCCTTAAAAGAGGACACCTCCACATGTCATTTGATTAATTAACCTGATAACAAACACTTAAGAAAATAAAAAACCAGTACATAAGTTTTATCCTTACATTGACATCATCTAACCATTCAAATGGAAAGTTGAGGTATTTCTGCCCGAACCCAGGTCCCAAAGAAAGATGTAGAACAAAATAACCTGCCAAATCCTTCACTAGTTCTATCCAAGACAGCAGACCTTCGAGAAAATTAAAGAGACTTAAACTGTGTACAGATAAAAAAGATCTGTTGAGAAAACATGAACTTCATCGAAATCATATTGTAGACACTAGCTTAACATAATTCATACAAGTAATGCACATTCAGAAAGCCCTAAAGATCTATGCTGTTTGGAATAGGTTGAGTACCACAACAATGTAAATTCACAAAAGAAATAGGGGATACACTAGTATGAATAACAACTGGAACATACAATGGGGGTGAGAGCATTGAAGCTGTTGAATTACCACCTCCGGTAAGTCAACTACTGAAACAGAATAAGTTTTCAGAAGTGACCACCAGGTGCACATTAAATGATATTAATTTAAACAAACTAAACAGTAGGTAAAGCCCGAAAATAAGTAAGGCGGGCAGAGGGAGGATGCATATGCTGGAAATCTCTGCACAATCCCGGACAAGGGAAAAACAATTTTGTTTGCTGTTGTGGCACTATCCATTGAATGTAGGGGCAGAACACAGCTACAGCTGGACTGTAGATCTAAATTCGGAGTGGTTCTGTCATAGTGTCAAGCCCTGAACTGGTGTCCTTGTGTTTTAAGGAAAGGTTTGCAAACTGGGATTCAAGGTCTCTGCCGTTTGTGCGTCTAAGGCTACCAGATGTTTGCTGTTGTGGTTGCAGCTGCTGCTGGTACAATGCACGCAATCTTCCAATTTCTCTTTCCAGTACTTCCTGCTCCACTGAATTTCACATTGCAAATTTTAGTCTAGAAACTAAATTCCTTTCATATCCAATGAAACTAATATGCCTAAAAAAAACTTAAGAAGCCCAAATTTCAATCTCATGTATTCTTGAAATCCTGCACATTAACTTCTATCATCCATCAATTTACTAGATTGAGGAAGAACAGGAAAAAAAAAAAGAAAACTACATAAGATCAGGGTATTTGACAAGGTTGATAATCCTAAATTCATCCAAAACCATCATCATTTAACCATATAGACAGGAGCATAGGAAAAGATCTGTACTTCTACTCCACAAAACAAGCAAAATACAGCATTCTCAGCCCTTCAGGCAAGGAGCCATCATTTTGCAATGAAAGGGAAAAAAAAATTAAGTCAAATTAAGTCAAATGACAGTAAAAGCATTGTTATTTAAAATCGCCTGTGTGGCTTAAAGGCAGATAAACTTGTTTTCACAAAGCCCAACAGAAGCTTTTTATTTTCTATGCTTTTGTACAGA
>JASKGM010089206.1:0-13612 GCA_034509205.1 Ceratonia siliqua | reverse complement strand
GTAATATATATACACATAAGATTATAATGATAATTGATGAGCTAAATTTATGTTTTTATATAAAAAAATAATTTTTTTCTCATTTAAATTTGATAAGTCAAAAAGTACTGGGCTGGTCCGAAGCCCGATGGGCTGATATAGGGCCGGGCTGGGCTGGCATGTTCCCAGCCCGAAACAAAACCGGGCCGGCTGAATATGGTGGCCAGCCCGACGGACCGGGCCGGGCTGGGCCAACCCATTTGCCAGCTCTATTCAGCATGTCCATGTGTGATTCAAAGAATGCACCGGTTTGTCGAGAGATAGTTGGAGGTAGTTATGGTATGATTCAAATGCCAGGAAAATGTTTTTTAAGCTAGCTGAGCTGCTCTGATATGGTTGAACTCTAGAATTTGGCCGATTGGACTTGGTTTATTATTTGAATGATGACCAATTGCAAATTATGTTTCCTCAGTACTATTCTAAAGCATGAAAGAAAAAATTAGATATTTTACTAGACACTATTTTTAAATAGGTTTTACTAAACTACCACTCTCATGATGAGTGGTAACCCTACAATCCCCATCGGACAGTAAAAATGGGATTCCTCACCAAAGTTTAGTGAGGACTCGCACATTTCTACTATGCCCCTTTTTTTATTTTTTATTTTTATTATTAAATTAATTATATATCTTATAATAGGCCTCAATCTATAAATTATAAATAATATTTTAAGTGGTAAGGTTGAGAAGAATTGAAATTTGCAATATAACCCTTAGAAATATAATTTATAGATTAAGATTGGGATGCTATCAGACAAATAAATAAACTTACCCATTTTATATGTGGGGCCTAGTCCCTTATTGTCTCATTTTAGGACGACAAAGAAATATATATTTTTTTTAAAAAAAATTTATTTTTTTAATATTTTTGTAATAATAAAAAATTAATTGTAAGTTAAAAAAATTCAAAAAGAATTATGCATTTAAAAAAATAAAAAATTTGAAAAAAAAATAAAACATCTCAAAATTTTTTTTAAAAAATATAATAAATAAAGAATGAACAAATAATGCAAACAAAAAAATAAAAGAAAAATAATAATTGTGAGAGCAAAAAGCTGGAGGGGACGGTTGTTTGTTGTGACGGTAGGATAATCCCCCTTTGTATATACATGTCTATTATAATATATGTATATATAATTTAATAATAATAAAAAAAGCATTATAGAGATGTGCAGGCCTTCACCAGAATTTGGTGAGGACCCATATCTATCGCCCGATAAGGATTGTATGATTACTACCCGTTATGGGGTGGTAGTTTAGCAAAATTCTTCAAAATATAATACTTCTATAGATATACTAAAATAGAACTTTCTTGAGACAAATTTGGCGACATAAAGTTTGGTTTCCACTTTCCATTACCATATATAGTTCAAAGTTTGCTTATGAGTTTTCTTTTGTAATTTTTCATCAAGACAAGTTTTTCTTCGATTTTTTATTGAGTATAGATCAAAACGCCGAAGTCAGTAGCAGTTTCAGCTCTCTCAACTCAAAAACAGCATACACCAGTTGGCAGTCAATACCCATCTTTGTGTTCTTCTTTCGTTGTTCTACAGTCAATTGGCACTCCTAACTTTTGTTTGAGTAATTAATGATTGAATAAATAATAATCACCAAATTCACATGAAAGTACAAGAAGAAACTGCCATGAACTTTGGCTGCCTGCTTAAATGAAAATTTATTATTTTAAGAATAAATTGATATTTTGACCCTCCAAAAAAATACTACTTTTCTTAATTGAATTTTTTTAAATTAAACTATCTCACCAAAATATCAATTTATAACTTATTTTAATATTCCTATTCCTCTAAATGAATTGGACATAAAGTTTTGGGTGCAATAAGTATCCGAGTGTTTTTCTAATATTTCGGACAAATTTGTATGAATTTAATTTGTTTGAATTTCTGGAAATACGAACATTATTAATAATTTTTCTTACTTTCCAATTTATTCTGCTTTTTGTGAAGGTCAATGGAAAGGATGTTTACTTGATCATTAAATAATATGATAAATCATCCAAGTGGGAAAATGACCTTTTCCTTTTCAAATATAGAATTATTTAAAACTTTTCTTTCAAATATAAGCCCAAATAGTACGTACATTGACAATTCCACAAACTCATACATCATTCACACAAAGTCAACAAATTAATTGGAAATTTAATGAAGCCAACAAAGAAATATTCATCGTTTATATATGAATAAAGAAAAGTAAGAAAAATCTCTAGTGGAACTAAAAGAAATATACATCTGTGCAAAGTAGAACTTTTCAAATCATTAGTGCGTCAAGTGAATTGTATCCAAAACTAAATGTGAAAAGGCTAGTTACATTTTTCTTAGTCAAAGTCAATTGAAATTTTTTTCTTAATTAATAAATAACAATCATTTTCAATTCATATATCTTGGTAAATTTTTTAAAATGCAAATTAATTTTGAATTTTCGTTTGAGTAATTATCTTTTAATTATTCCCAAAACCTTTAGTGCATTAATATCTCACTATATTCATTATTTTTTGTCTAGGATTAAACCTAAGTGTTTAATTATTTTGGGTAAACGAATGATGGAATCGAGTAAGAAAAAAATTTAAACTACTACTTGAATGTTTTTAAAGTACTAATTGACTCGGACGGGTTATAATAGGTTTCTAAACACTTGATTTTTACTCTATATCATAATTTTCATATGGCTCCAAATAAGAGGGTTTGTAATAGCTTGTCTTACTATTATTTGTTTAATTACTATTTTATTCTTATTATGCATTGAAGGAAATAATGTATAAAGAATATTAAAAATTTATATATTTCTAATCCCACTCTACTCTATTAGCCATGTTTTGGACTTCAAGTCTGGCAATGATCATACATTCTGATACATGCTATTTTAACGATCAAAAGTTTATACTATTAGAAGAAAACTTATGGATAATTTTATTATAATATTTAGTATAACTTTTAAACAATGGTTCCTCAATATTAAAGATTCAAAATAGAATGGTAAATACTCTCCTTTTCATATTTTCTATTGGTGGTTGCACCCACCCTCTTTTTTATTTTTTTTATTTATAATTTTTATTTATTTTTTTATTTTAAGAAATTTTAAAAGAAAATAAAAAAATTAAAAACAAAATAAAACAAAATTTTTTTATCTTTTTTTTTAACTTCCTTTCTTAATTTATTTTTGAATATTTGTGTTTAAAAAAATTTTAATTTTTAATTATTTCTTAAAACAAAAATTATAAAAAAATAAAAAATAAAAAATAAAAAAGAGGTGGGTGCAGCTTAGAATTCCCCTTTTCTATTTCATCTGGCTTCACTTAATTAATTATCACTCCATCCCATCATTATTCTCAAAACTTTCAAATATAGCCTAACATTTCCTATAAATTACTAGTATAACAAACCTCTTACCACTAAATCACACAGTAATTTCATTTTACCACTTCTTAATTAGAGCAAGACTCATCATAATATCGTATTAATTAAACTTAACCAATTAATAATAATGAAAAACAAGGATTCTAATCGTTTATGTATATTGTCCTCCAGCCATAGATATGAGTATAATTGCTAGTCAGTATGGTGCCCATGCAACCATTGAGCCAATTCTCAATATTCTTTGACAAAGAAATCAGAAACAATTAGCAAACCGTCGGCAATTTCTCTTGTACATACTGTTTGGAACTACCAGTAAGATTCTTAATTAAATATATTTTAGCATAAAGTATAAATATTTTTGTAGACTTAATATGCATGATCAGTACATTAACATATTCTAAGTTTCTAAGTAACGCGTTTTGTCGCCTGGGTATTGCCTTCATGGCATGCCAAGTCAAAGACAAGACACAAATCATTAATCTTTGTTTTTTTATATTGACAGCATTGTTACCCCCCACTTCTTGTCGACATATCAGTGAAGAAACATTCTTGCAAACAAAAACAGTTTGTTCCTCACCATGATTTGCATCGTCTCTTTAATTTATTCCAACGACCATCCCTTCTCTCCCTCTATAAAAGGCAGCAAACATTTAGAACCTCAAAACCCCTTCTCTTGAATCCTACAAAACCCATTCCACAGCCATAGAATACTGACTATGGCTTCATTTCGCTTACTAGCTACTCTTCTAATTGTTCCCTTTCTTCTTTCCTCTTGTGTTTATGGCTACTCATCGAAGGAAGTGAAAGCATGGTGCAAAGAAACTCCTAACCCTCAGCCATGTGAGTACTTCTTGAGTGGTAAAGCTTTCAACAAACCCATCAAGAAGAAGTCCGATTTCCTCAAGGTTTCACTAGAACTAGTGCTAGAAAGAGCACTAAAGGGAGAAACCAAGACTCGTTCGCTAGGCCCCAAGTGCAGGAACCTACGTGAGAAAGTTGCATGGGAAGATTGCCTTGAGCTCTACGAGTACACCATCCTCAGGCTCAATAAAACTGTAGACCCCAAAATTAAATGCTCCCAAACCGATGCTCAAACATGGCTCAGCACAGCTCTCACCAACCTTGTGACCTGCACAGCTGGGTTCTACGAGCTTGGTGTTCCAGACTACCTCTTGCCCTTGATGTCCAACAACGTTACCAAGTTGCTAAGCAACACCTTGTCTCTTAACAAGGTTCCTTTCAAAGTACCGATTCCTGATAAAGATGGGCTCCCGGATTGGGTCAAGCCCCGTGACCGGAAGCTGTTGCAGGCAGCGACGCCGGCTTCTCAGGCTAATGTTGTGGTGGCGAAAGATGGTTCCGGGAAGTACAAAACGCTGAAGGAGGCTGTAAATGCTGCACCGAAGAGTAACAGTAAGAGGTATGTGATATACGTGAAGGCAGGAGTTTACAATGAACAAGTTGAGATAAAAGCTGATAATATTATGTTGGTGGGAGATGGTATTGGAAAGACTATAATCACTGGTAGCAAAAGCGTTGGAGGAGGCACCACAACCTTCCGTTCAGCCACTGTTGGTAAGCAAAATTACTGTTCTATTTAATTATTGTTCCTTTCCACACTTAGAAGTTATTGCTTTATTTTATAAAGAAAAAGGGAATAATATAAATTATAAGCAAAATCTGCGTACACAAGGAAAAAAGAAAAAAGATTATGCAGTCATTTTTTAGTATCCCTTTATTTTGTTTATCACTGAATTGAATAAATAATAATAGAAAATATAACTCATGTAATTATTATATATTTTCTTTTTTTCTAATTGTTAAATAGTAATAAGTTTCAAAATATGAATACATAGACACTAGCCACTATTAAATAACTACTATATATATATATATATATATATATATATATATATATATTATAGAGTTCAATTAGTGCAAGAGGAAAGAAATTACCTAGATTCAAAACCTATATTTTTAGTACTTATTCTATTATTGAAGTGAATACCTCAGCAAATACTAAGTTAGAAGAAAAAGACAAGGCAAATATATTATTAATTATAAAATCAAAATGATAAGGATGACATTAAGATTTCAATTTTCTTTATAAGCTTAATAACATCAGATTATTTTTTTTCTTCCCTTTGTATCTTTCTTTAGATAAATTCTTAGATAGATCATGTTTACAAAAGATATGTAAACTAAGTTAATTATAAATATATAAATAAGCATATTAGATATAGGCGTTTCACCTTTAATATCCTTATGTATTCATTTATAATTGATATAATCTATAAAAAAATGTAAAGATTAGGTGTATCCAAAAAAATTTATTTTCTTCAATAAGTTGCTTTCAATGTAATACTAATTTGATGAAAACGTCTTCTCTTCTTAGTTAGTAAAACGTATGAGGGGGGGTTGGTGGAGACACATTGCGGTCTAAATAAGTAGTTTAAGGTAGCTAGAAAGGTCTAAATAATATTAATTTCAACAGCTTGAGTTCTATGTCATGTTCTGTTGTTTTTCCACTAAGACAGAGAAATGGGTGGCCTTCAAAACTCAGTTGGGGTATAAATAAACTTGTCTTCGAAACCAAGCTAGAGTTAATTAAGCTGCATGGTGAGTTTATATAGAGAGAGAGAGAGGTTAGAATTTGACTTTCAGAGTAGTCCAAGAGAAAGAAGGAGACGTGAAGAGTTTTAAAATGTCATGGAGATAGCAACAGATAACTCCTTTTAAATATAAGATAAGAATTCATCATATATGGACCACATAGTACGTAGGCATTACTAATCCAATATATTACTTGAATGGTTCTAACTTCTTGGCCAATTAAGAGCCTCTTTCAATTTGCTTTACTAGCAAGAAATTAAATGGGAAATTTTCATCCTTTTGGTGAGCCTGACCCACATTGAGAGAGACTGGATCATTGTTTTGTGTGTTAGAATAAAATAGTACTTAAGTATTATTGTTTTCATTGAGATCATTTGATAATAAGTTGAACAATTCAGATTATTCATAATTAAACTCTTGTAAAATAGACTAATCATACAACATTTGGATTGGAACATCTGTAACTGAGTTGAGTATGAATATAAACCTGAAAAGAACTTTTTTTTTAATAGAATACATATACAAATTGTTGTTGTTTCCTTCAATTGAAAATTGGAATATACTTTTTTCTCTAATACCTTAAATAATTTTAGAACACTCAGCTTAATAGAATAATACCAAATAGAAAAATAAAATCTGATAAGGTACTGTTCTTGAATATAGCATTCTCTAAAGGCACTAAAAATTTTATTCTAAATTTTAAACTAAGCAAATTGACAATATAATATATGTGAATTCTGCAGCTGCTGTTGGGGATGGATTCATAGCTAGAGACATCACATTTAGGAACACTGCTGGGCCATTAAACCACCAAGCTGTGGCATTTCGTTCAGGATCAGATCTATCAGTATTTTACAGATGCAGCTTTGAGGGTTATCAAGATACCCTCTATGTCCATTCTGAGAGACAATTCTATAAAGAATGTGACGTTTATGGCACAGTTGACTTCATCTTTGGCAATGCTGCTGCTATTCTTCAAAACTGCAATATCTATGCCAGAAACCCTCCTCAAAGAACCATCACATTCACAGCTCAAGGGCGAACTGATCCCAACCAAAACACCGGAATTATCATCCACAATTCTAAGGTTACTGCTTCTGCAGAACTAGACCCTAGCACTGTGAAGGCGTTTCTGGGAAGGCCATGGAAAGAGTATTCAAGAACAGTTTATATGAAGACTTTTCTTGATGGGTTGATTAACCCAGCTGGGTGGATGGAATGGAGTGGTGATTTTGCCCTAGATACTTTGTATTATGCTGAGTATGCAAATACAGGACCTGGTTCTTCCACTGCAAATAGGGTTAAATGGAAGGGTTATAGAGTTATTGGTGCTTCTGAGGCCTCAAAATTCACTGTTGGTAGCTTTCTTGCTGGGAATTCTTGGTTGCCAGCCACTGGTGTGCCTTTCACCCCTGGCCTTTGAATGAATAGCACAACCCTTTGATTTGTATTAAGTCTTGCTTCTCGTCCCATATATTATATATTGGCTGTGCTAATATTAAACAACACAAGAAAAATAAAACTGGTACAGCCAATAAATTGTGTTGTCTTCACATTGATTTGTTATACTTATAGTTACAGAGTTGTCAATAATATTCCTGGTGGATTTGTATTAAGGGTACATATATCAATGAAATGTTGAGAAATTATTGTTTTTTATTATTTGATAAAATTTTTATAATGATATTTTATGAGATTTTACTTTCCTCTTAATTTGGTGATATTTTGAAAGCATCATTCTAAAATTATTAGAGGTAAAAAAGAAAGAAAGTAAATCTGAAACATCGCTTTAAAATATAATATCGATAAAAAAAAACCTAAATGAAATTTACTCTTTTCTTTATATTACATAAAAGCAAAATATGTTGAAAATTTGTCAAACCCCTAACATTAAGTTTTCTGATATTTACTTAAAATTAGAAAGAGATATTGCTAGACCAACAAGTTATTGGCCGAAAATTTATAATTTTGATTGAGTTTTTGCTGCTCTTACATAAATAGTAAATCATAAAACTCACAAAATGTCTATTTTATATAGCACCCTTTTCATGCATCTCCTATCTCTTAATTGTATGACCAAAAATTTTCCATATAGACATTTTGTGAGTTTTGATTATTGAGGAAAGTAGTTCTCCTTTTGATTTTATAAAAATGTGATTAACTTCTCTTTGATGGGGTTGGATTGGATCTTGGCTTATAAAGCATCAAATTTTAATTTTTTTAAAAAAAAAAAATTTATTGTATTCTACACATGTTTGATATTTATATCATATATATACAATACAACATTTTAATTTATATTTTAACACTCTAAATTTGGTTGTATCACAATATATTGATCATATTTGTACAAGTGTCCCCACTTCCTTTTTAAGTCTTGGGTTTTCAAGTCTCTCTGTACATATTTAATGAAAGGTACTTGCTATGTTACACCAGGGTAATACGAGCATTTTTTTATTTTAAAAATGATTTAAATAATATAAAAATATAAAAAAAATTCATAACACAAGTATTCAAAGTAATCTACTCTACTATTCAAGTTTAGACTTTCATTAATTTTTATTTTAGTTTATTTTTTACATTACATTAAAAGAAGTCAAGAAGAGTGATTACACATTTTAATGTATGATTACGCAAATGAGAAACATCAATGGCATAAAAATGATTTAGTAAAAAATAAATTATTCCTAGACATAAATTTAAGTGAGTTATTTTTTAATTAATTTAATATTTGAAATAAATATTAAGTTTTGTAAAATTCAATTGAATTTTATTATTTATATCACATGAAGTGATAGAACTCAATTAGACTGATAGTTTTATAATATTATTCTTTTTAAAAGTTGCATAAAAAAATAATGAAGAATGTGTTGTCACCAAAATGAATTGAATTAATATAGTTAAATCTAAATTTTAAAAAGAATTTTATTTTAAGGAATAATAATTTTATAAAATAATTTTCAAATTTTAGTTATCTGTTTAAATATTTTAATACAAGAAAATACTTTATTTTATTCATTGTAAAAATATCTTATTATATTAATAAAAATAAATTATTATTTCTTCTAAAAATAGAATTATTTTAAATAGTACATTAACCATTCAAAATTTTTTATAAGTTCTTTAAAAATATTATTGTTGATGGATAATAAATTTTATTGAATAAATTATTTTTTATACCTACAAAGGTACCTTAAATGGTGCTTTATCATGAGATTTCAATTTTTTTTTTGCACCATTGTTTTAAAATTATTTGAGACACTATATATATATATATATATATATATATATATATATATATATATATATCATAAGATATTATTTAAAATACAATATTTTTTAAGATGCCTAAATAAAACTATTTTAATCTTGTTTTAAAAATAAAAAATTATAAAATTAAATAAACAATAGATTTTTTTTCATCATATTATCTAAATAACAAAAAATCAACTTATTCTCTAAACAATTATTTTTCATCAAAACAAATAAACCTAAGTTAGAAGTCAAATTAAAAAGTGGTTATTTAATTGATTGAATTCTCAAATTTTGAGTCATCCAAACAAATTCAACATATTAATATACTTTATTTTTGGACATACTATATATATTGGTCAGAACACGTACTATATTAATCTATAAACGGATTGGCTTATACTACAATCATGGGCTTCGCCACCCCATTGGGGCCCAAATATAAACCTTTTTTGTACTATGGGCCCAGCTCTACACAAGTATGTTCAAACATTCAAGAGACCCATCCAATAGATCTGTGTGAAAGCCCTTAATTAACCCACCAAAATCTAATTGAGAAAGAAAACAGGCCCCTAGAATGAAGGGAGCATGTAGAAAATTAGAACTAATATTTGACCAAATGCAATGAAACTATCTAAAGAAGCCCCTTAGGAGTAGGAGAACGCATTTGGGAAAAAGAAAGAAGGGATAATTATCCTCTTGTTAAAACAGACCCGAATATGATCATATTATCCAATAATATGATCGGTTATGTTCTTAAATCGTGATTGTTCATATACTTTGGACGATTACGATGAAAAATTTATTTTTTTCCTCCAAACCCATTTTGACCCTTCAAAGTACATAGACAACCACGATAAAAAGAATATGACTAGAAAATATGACTAGATCCAAATCCTATCATATTCAAAGAAAGAGATAGACATAATATATATGACTTACTATTTAATTAGTGAATATGACAATGAAATGTTCTTTTTGAGAGACCAAAATTCTTGACTTCTTAACTTTGATTAATTCACTTTAACGTCTCTAGGTCTGTCTCCTTTCATTTGTATGTTTGTTTCTTTAGGTATTTCTTGAGGTAAATCTAGAATAGGGTATGGAAAAAAATAATAGAATGAAAAAGAATGAGACGAAAATAAATTCCACTGTTTGAAAGTGTTAGAAATTGGGGAAAGGATGGGACTGGGTCCCCCTCTGTCCCCTCTAACCCAATTTGTACCCGTAAATCTAAGGTAGGAAAAGATACAAGATTAGATTTAATCATAAGTTAGGTTATGAATTTGACTTAAAGATGATCATGGCCTCTAGTTGTTCTTAAATAACAAGTCAAAAGGCAAAAGGCAAAAGAAGTTTGGAAAGAAGTGCAAATCAGAGAATGATCTAGAATTGATATAGCTTTGAGAACATTGGAGCTTATGATTTTAAAATAAAGAAAAGAATGATGGGTTCTTGTTGGACATCACCATGGCAAGAGAATCAGCAGCCCTTTTAAAGTTGATGGATATTATAGTTCTACTTTATAATTAAAATAGAGGGCAACATCCACTTTCTTTTGTGGAAACAATGTATTATAATTGGAGAAAAAGTGGAAGCAGAACTTTCACAGAAATTTAAACAAACACTTGGGGGACCTTTCATAATGATTACCCCTTCTTTAAGAGAAACCATACCTCTACCTTTTTTTAACCTGCATTTAATATAGAAAGATTAATTAGGTCTCCTTCATGTCTTCAATGATTTAGTTCATTATAGGCAATCATGTGATGAGATTGAGAAAATGATTACCTATTTAGTATTACCCATTGCTCTTTGGCAGATTGAGAGAATCACAATGAGAATAGCTAGCGCTGCTAGTGCTCCCACAATAATGGCTACTGATTTCCCCATTTGGTCCCGGTGGGACTGGGAGGAATCTGCACAAAACACCAAGTTGGAGGATAGCAATGAGGATTAGCGGTATACTGTTGTGCATAAAAATTGGCAAGAGACTCAGGAAGTCTACAAAACCTCATGGCAAGCCAGGTTTCAAGTTTTATTTTATATAAAAATTTGTCAGATTTCAAACTCGAACAAAATCGAATCCTTTAAAAATTGACAGAAGTCAGACCGCGGCCAGTTCATGGTCAAGTAGTCTCATATTATTTTAATGTGTAACATTAGTTGAAACCTTGCTGTTCCACTTTATAATTGAATTTGAGGCATGTTTTTTCAATTTTGAAATGATAATAAATGGAAATTTAAATTTTGCCTTTTATAGGAACCCTTTAGTTTAAGAAGTTGGAGGAAGAATATAGAAATTTTCAGTATTTGAGATTAAAAGATTGTTCTGAAATTCCATATCATCTCTTTCATACAAAATGTTGCTTTATGCCAAATCATGATTCTTCTTGGTTGAAACAGGCAGGGAGCTGAGGTTCAACAAATGGGAAGATAGGTGAAGAATACAGATTGAGAAAAACCAGTAAAATGTAATAAAAGATAGAGGAATGGCAGAGTATATTTTCCCAATAAAAGTATAAAAGCATATATTCTAAATGCTTTACTTTATAAAAAGAAAATTACTTGTTGACACAGTTGCATTTGACAAATTGTTAAGTACTTCTGCAACCTTCCTACCTACATTCTCTCTTCACTTTTCTACAAAGGGATCATTATAGCAAAAAGCTTCTTTAAGTAATTAGAATTATATTCAAAGAAACTTCAACCTCTCTTCCTTTTCTTAATTACTCTTCTCCCCTAAGAATTGAATTGGTTTTGTTATTCTCAAATTTTCCTTCAACTATGGTCATTTTGAAGAATATTTTAATGCAAAGATTAGATTTACAATAAACTAGTAAGTGGCTAAAATTTAAAGTAGAAAAGATAGCAGAGGTAAAATCTGTTATCTTTGATAAGAAAATGCCTTAATTTTTACTAATCATAGTAAAAAAATAGAAGAATGAGAATCAAAATGGACCTGCTTCTTCATAGTAGCCAGATGCCCAGTACCGAGCATAACATTGTGCCAAGAACACTTCAGCTGCTGCTGCTGATCCACATAAGCTCTTCAGCTTTCCCACTGCTTCTACAAGGCAAAAGGAGCAATCTGCTGCCCTTAAATCCCCCAAACACTGTGCAAAACCTTGAACAAAACCAGAAGTACTGACTCTAAAACCATTAGCTCCTTGCAAATCAGCGAGAACATCATCTCTTCGCCTGAAGAACTCGACATCATTAGTAGTCACAGTTTTCCTACATTTCCTGTAACTAAGGCTTGTGTCAGCCTTGCCCAGGAAATCAACATGCTCATATCTGAGATAGCAGCCTTCAAGTTGCAGAGAAGCCCCAAAGGCATAGGGACAAACCAAGCCTATTTGTTGAACAGAAGTTTGAACACATTTTGAGCAGTCAATTGGCTGCAAATCACCCCTACACTGGTATAAGCCATAAATGGTCCCCTCTCCTGGTGTTGAGCTTCCATTTCCAATAGCAAAGCTGTTGTAAGAAAATTGAGAGGATGAGCTCACAACTGAATTCAGAAAGGAGTTTAGGTTGCCTTCAAATGGTGAGTTTAGTTGGTATTTTTCTTGAGAGCAGCCTGCATAGATGAAGATATTAGCTCTGGTTGGGTAGCCATGAGTGCTAAATATTGAAGAAAAGAAATATAGCAGAGAAGAGAGTCTCAAAGCTAAGATGAATCTGTCAGTGAAGTCTAATTGAAGATTGCTCAACATTTTTTTGGCTTGTTTTCCTACAATATGGACCTTCCTTTATTTGTTTTTATTCTGTGGCTTGGTTATGACAATATGAGAATAAGATAGTGGTTCTTTTTTGGTCTTTCCTGAATTCTTATGTGATGCCCTTTTCTATGAAAAGAAAAAAAGGACCTCCTCATGGACCTACTTATGTATGCTCATGCTTACAGCATATGCTTTATCCTCAGTCAATGGTCATAAAGATTAGCAACACCAATGTTTCTATTTTGTACAGAACTTCCAGAGATTCCTTCCATCAATTGAACTATAACTATAAGATTTAAAAATATATGCCGTAACTTATTCTTATTGGTACATGTCTGCACATGAGAGAATCCCTCAATACCTTGATAACTTGAATCCTGGCTTGCTGCAATTTCTTTAAAGCAAACTGGTTTTACAGTGCTGAGGCAGATAGAAAATCTTCCACTTTAAAAGAACTGATAAGTCATTAAGAGATATATCTCAATCATTCATCTAATTACATTAAATTTCAGCACAAAGGGCCTGTTCGGATCTTGTTAAAAATAATGACTTTTAGAGAAGGAGAAGTTGATTCTGAAAAAATAATGTATTTTTTCAGAAGGAGATACTATTT
>JASKGM010089195.1:0-13614 GCA_034509205.1 Ceratonia siliqua | reverse complement strand
CTGTTTTTCTCCTCGGCTTCTCTCTCCTTCCTTCCCTGCTTCCCTCCTGCACTTCCCGTCACAAATTAACACATCATGATGCTGATACTCGCCACTTTCCCTTAGCTTATGTCGTCTACGTAGGCTCAAATCCCATCAATTGGAGCTCCATGAAGCAAACAACTATCAAACATTCATCCATAGAGGTCGAGTATCGTGCCATTGTAGCTGCTATAGCGGAACTCAATTGGCTTACTAATCTCATGAAGGACTTGCTCTCTCATCCTCTGTGACACCCACTATATACTATGATAATGTTGGTGTAACGTACTGCTTCAGTCTGATTTTTCATTCCAGCATAAAGCATATTGCAATTGATTTTCATTTCGTACGTGATCAAGTCAGCCGCCAGCTTCTTTGCGTTACTCATGTTCATATTGCAAATCAACTAGCAAACTCGCTAACCAAACCCCTCGCTAAAGCACCTTTTCAATTGCTTTGGTCCAAGCTTAGTGTTTTCTAGCCCACTGTGCTTGCGGGGGCATGATAGAATGACAAAATAAGCACCTTCATAATAGTAAAATCTTCAGACCATACCATCATTAACTGTGCTTATAAGTAAGAATGCTAACTTAAATTCAACTAAGATGATTGATTTTGAGTGGAAAATCTAATTTCCTAGCACTCGACTCCTAAGATAATTCAAAAATTTGTGAAAATATTAAATCACCATGAGATCATCACTTGTATTACAAATCAATTGGTCAGGTTCAAAGACATCATTGTACATTGTGCAATAGTTTAACATTATCTAGTACAATCAATAAAACAATGAACAAAAACAATTATACTATTTCAAACAGCCCAAATTCGTGAAGCATCAATTTGAACCTAAATCTGACAGGATGGATTAGTGCAAAAAACATATATTAGAACGTGTGAACTGAATGGAAAAGAAATAAACCTACCACCCTAGACCATCCACTAATTCTGAGATATACATATATATCTGCACATTATTTTTCACACTAGACTTTTAAATAAGTGGACAATAATTACATAATCAAACAGTCAAAGTTTTGATATATTTGAGAAGTCTATTGCACACTTGTAAATTAGTTCTAAGGTATATGGAGAAAGTATAAAATAATTTCATATAAATAAAAATTTGACAACCAGTACATAATCTAATTGTCAATATTTTGATATATTTAACAAGTATGTTGCACACTTGTAATTTAATTTTAAGGTTTATGTAGACAATATAAAATAATTTCATATAAATGTAAATATTTTTAAAAAACAACATTCATATTAATAGAAATAGTTATTCGATAATGCAAGATGAATGTTGATTAACACCGAATTCAATGAATCTCACCTCTCTTTTAAGCATATGTAAGAAAACAATTATCTACTATAGAAAGATGCTTTTCTTTTACTACTTTCTCACTTTAAAATTACTTTACTAGTTTCATACTTTTAGTAATTATACCCAAACTCTTGTCACAATAAAGTAATGTGTCAAGAACGTTCAAAATCATATTCAATTGTGTGACATGTAAATCAACTTAGATAATGCATATTCGATAACTCATTCAACATCAATCAAAACAAAATTTACTATCATTGTTTCTACAAATAACGCCAACACTTAACAAAGACCATATCTACCTACAAGGTTAAATCCAATATCAATAGCATAATAGATTGAGAAAATTCAAAATCGTACCAACAATGCAAATTTTCACAACTTGTTCAACTGAGACTAATGTGTTATGTGGCCAAAAGAAATACACAAGTACTTACTTAAGAGGACCAAGTGTACTTTCACTCACATATGAATTGAGAAAGCTTACGGCTGCTATTGAAGGTCTTGAGTCTTCCCCTGGCTCCAAAGATTATTGTTGGAAGATCAGTAACGCGGGGCATTCTTCTATGAATTGCATCATTTAACGTAGTGTTTCATCAACCAACCTATATAATCAACAATCATAGATTCAAATTTTGGAAATAACCAAATTAATAACTCAACAAGCTCTAAATAGTGGATAAAACAGATCTTGACATTTATCTTGAGGGCCAAATTTTCAATAGTTTGCTTATCTAGCTTTGAAGCTTGGTTGGGCTGACAGCACTGAGACACTACTCCCAATTATGTTTCACATATGTGCTTTATCTTTCCTGCAAGAACCATATAACATTTTAAGCATATGAAACTAATTTAACGATACAACTTTAATTTAGATCTGAACACACACCAGAAGATCCTTTAGTATCAAGCAAGATTATAATCAACAATTGATGTTTCCCCTCCGACTTCATGTTTGCAAGTTTTGTCGTAGATCACTTATGAACATTTACAAGAGCTTAGGAAGTAAAGGGTTAGGGCTGAAAACATGGCAAAACTCAAATAGGTAAAAAAAATTTAATATTGAAGGCAGGAGATAATCAGACAATGGAATACCATAAACATGATAACAAGCCATTCCCTTGCACCAACACATATCAACCAACTGTCTACAAAATTCAAATGGCAAATCTCTGTTCACTCGTGTAGCAAAGTTGATATAGTCCAATATAGCACCTTTCCATGCACGATTGACCATTTTATACAAAATTACCAGAGAAAATTAGTACAAAAGAAAAAAACTAGAAAATATGATATTTCGACTTAGAGAGAATCCTTATACAGAAAGAATTATATACTAACTTACTTGATAAAATTATATTAGTTCTCTTCATTCTTTCCTTTTACTAAAACATATTGTGACATTACCCTTTTCTCGATTTGACTTTATAAAATGAAAAGGAATCTAGTTATACAAAGTCGACTTTTCTATGTAAAGACCTAGCAGGAAGTATATTACAAAGCACTGGTATAAACCAACTTGTTTACCATATTCCACTGACCCGACGATGGTTCAACACTTGTTTCTTTCCCAATTTGATGATATTTAAGCTGCAATAAGAAAAAAAAGAAATTAAAGATACCAAACAAAGAAGTTTTCCAGCTTACCACCATAGCATAGGCCCATGTATGCCATTGGTGGACGTAAAACACGTGCATCACGCAAGACAAGTTCTTCTCTCACTTGAATTCCAAATTCATGCACCAACTTATCTATGTTGAAATTGTTCTGCCTAACCATCTGCAAAGTAGCAATTTAATGAATCTAAAAGATGAAGACATACATCTTGCAATATTAGTACTCATGAAGATCCATGAAGCAATCATTTTATTACAATCACAAAGACACAACACTTATAGGCGATACTGCAAGATGTAGATAGGAAATAATGAGAAAACATGAAATGAAATAACAAGAAATGGACCAGGAATCCTACCATGAAACAACATGGTGCGAGAAAAATGACCAAGACAAGAAAATTTGTGGAACCTGAAGTATGAATGACAAAACATCAGCAAGGCTTTTACACAACTCGAAAGAGGTGGTAAGTTAGCAAATAATTTCTTCACCTGTAGGGATTTCACGCATTGCAAGTTTCCCTTCCCACTAATAACTATTAGTAGTGAGAAAGAAGTTTCCCTCCAACTATATTAGCGAAGGGAAAAAGTTTCCTTCCAATATTAGTAAACAAAAGAAGTTTCCCTCCAAAGACTAATAGCAAAAAAATATTAATTTCCCTCTAATACATTATTGCTGAAAATATTTATTTGTGAGGTTTCACCATATTTTTTTATTTCTTCTACTTTAATTAATTCTTAAAATTTAAAATAATTATATTAATATAATATCTCATGTCTAAAAAAAAAGTGGGTGGTACGTGTATTTAAAAAGATATTTGATCGTACATAATCTATATTATTCAAGGACTCTCGTATGTAGGTGTTTTTCTTTTCTTATAATATAAGGTGTTATCCTTATGGGCATGATTTTATTGGATAAATTAACTTTAGTAATATAACATGTTATTTTTATTATTTAAACTTTTCAAAAAATAATAAAAAAAATTCATTATGTAAATGAATATAATAATTCAATAAGTAGAATCATGAAAAAAACAATAAACTAGTATATTCAAATATTTATAAGGAAACTTAATGTCTTTCTAAAATGAGATATTTAGTTTAATATTGTCTTCATTTGATGATTGACAAAAGACATATAAGATGTTATTATCAAAATGATAAATGTTTGAAATATATAATCCTATATTCCTAGACATGAAAGTCTAAATCATTCTTCCCTATGACATTAACCTCATTTGAATATCTCTTAACAAAAACAATTAACAATAAATTAGTAAATTTAATTATAACTTGTGAATTTAATGCACTTTATGTATTTTTTTCCAATCAATAATATTTTATAGGATAGTTGAAGTTTGAACCCCCAATATTAAAGTTTACTAATACTCACGGTGTAAAATGTGTTAATTGAACTAATACTCTTATAAAAATATTTTTTAATATTTATTAACAAAGTTGATATCATTCAAGTTATAATGATAAGGTTATAAAGTTATTTAAAGTATGAAACTAATTGTGAAACATTGTATTCTTTATTATGTTATTAGTTTAATAAAATGATTAAGAACAAAGGTAAGTGAAGAAACACCGAGTAGCAAGTAATTAATATCATAACCAAATTAAATATGTACCTATAAATAAAAGATTCATGCAAGCTTTAAATTAATAAATAAATATCAACATGCAATGCATGCAAGATGGTGAGGGATCCCTTGCACGATGAAGCTAGGGAGGAAGGTTGGTGGCATTGCCACATCAGGGCAATGTGACTTTTATCAGTCACATGTAGAATGCAGCAGCTGGTGGCCTGGCTATTGTAAGTCCTCCAAGCAATGCCTAATTAATTATTCATAACACTTTTTTATTTTTTTAAATTTAAAATTTGCATAATATTATTTTTCTACTGATTGCCAGTGATGTGATCTCATAATCACATTTCTATTTTGTCAACTAATTTTATAACTAAAATGCTTAAGATAATAACCTAATAATAAACTTATATCTTCTATTCCAAATTATGAAAATTGAAATATATAGTGATTATTGATTAGTGAGACTTTGTGATTAATATTTTTTTAAATTCTTATAAAAAGCATATCATTTGGCAATAATAATTATCAATGAGTTAAATTATTTGACAACCAATATTTAGAAATATAAAATTTAAACCTCAATCCATTGAGTAACATAGAATATATGAAAAAAAAATATTAGATTAACTAAACATTTTGTATATTTAGGAACATCAAAGGTCAATGATAAGTACATGTTTTAAAATGTTTTTATGATGATTCTCTTGCATTTAATTGATTTGTTCTTAAGTTTATTGTGTTCTTAGCTTAGTTTTATGTTTTGTAGGTGTTTTGAAGTGGAAATGCATTTATGTGAAGAAGTGATTCATGTTAGCATGCTTTGAAGCATTATAAAAGCAAGTATTTAGGGAAAAGAACTCAAAATTGCATAATTTCGGACCAAAGTCAAAGAGTCTAGCACCTCAGCACCCATCTTTGAGCACTGCGGTGCTCAAATTCAAAGAAAATTGATTCCAAACCCAAGAGTTCAGTGCCCCAGAGCTTTAGGACCGGGCCGCGCACTGAAGAAATTTACCCAGGGCTCATAGCCATGGCGCTGGCCAACTAGGGCTGTAGCTCGGGATTCCAGAGAACTGGGCACCGCGACGCCTACATGCTGACTTACCCAAATTATTTCTAGGGCTGAGCACTGCAGCGCCTTGAAGCCAGGCCGCAACGCCCGTGTACACTGATTCACTTTAAAAGCACGGTTTTCACTTCATTTACCTATTCTAACATTTAAGAAACAAGAGAGAAGGCTTAGAAAAGGGGAGGAGAGCAAGAGGAAGGATTAAGAGAGTGAGTAGAGAACATTCAACCATTTAGAAGTCTTCAAAGAGTTCCCTCTTCTCCTTTTCTTCATTCTTCTTGTATTTTCTATAGTTTTCATGGATTGTGTTGTTGTAATGAGTAATTTTCTGATGTTAGAAGGCTAAACCCCTTTGGTTGAGGGTGAACTCAATGCCTTGGACATGATTTTTGTGATTTTATTTATTGATGATGTATTCAACTTCTCTTGAATGGTTGTTTATGTTTTTTCACTTGATTTGTTCGTGATTATTGCTTGGTTTTGTTTGGGTGGCCAATTAAATGAACTAGGTAATCATCTAATGCTAGGATAAAGGATTGAATACATAATAGTTTGATTCTCATATTCATAAGTAGCATTTTGTAGTGATTAGGGATGTCTAAATCCTTGAGAGCTATGATGTGGAGCATAACATAGGTTAAATAATCTAAGCTTTTGAGATTGTTGCTTAGATTAACCTATCTTTCTCACCTCAATGCTTTCATTGGATTAAATCTAGGAAGCTTTTGCTAGGTTGTTCATTGGATAGGGAGTAAGTAGGAGCTTTCTTCTATTTACCGAATAACTAAGGAAAGATCGGGATAGTAGAGCCTATTGCTATCTATGGTTAGTAGTCAAGATAGAGAGTTGAAAAAATTGTCATGTTTATAATTATAATGAGTGATTGTCTATGATCATTTGCCATTTTCCAAAGGATAAGAGTGAATCCTTAACCATATTCCTCACCTTATTATAATTTTCTTGTTGTTGTGCGTTCTTTTATCTTATTGTTCTTGTTTATTTTCTTCTTTGTTTTGCATACTTTATTCTCACCAAAAACCCCCTATTTACATTTCAGCCTTTGATTCCTTAATTTTATTAGTAATTAATAAGCTAAACTCAATCCTCTGTGGGAAAACGACCCTGGCTCATAAAAAAGAAAAATACTTACCACTATACTATAAGGATATTTATATTTTAGTTGTGTTTCCAACCTTGAGGGCTTTCAAATTAAGGCTTTGTTGCCGAGGTTTAAAGTTTTGTTTGGAAGCATACCAATCAACTTTAAAAACACCTACCTATTCATTACCGTAAGTATGAAAAAGACAACAGTACCTTAAAAAACCATGATAACATTCTTTTTTTCTCACACTCAAAATTTTCAACGAACATTGAACATTTTTCTTCTTATTATTTTATTTAAATGATAAAAAATTATACAAAAAAAATGTTCTAAAAAGTGCATCATACCTATGCATAATACGAAAAACTTCTAAAGAGTGCTTATAAGAAACACAATGCAGGTAATTAAAAATCAAGTCAAAGGAATTCCCTAATGAAGAATAAAAAGCCACAAAAATAGGGTTTGCACTACTAGCTTCCCAAATCTTCAAATCTGTTGCATTATGCTACTCTTTGATGCAAATAATATAAAGGCCCATATTACAGCTTCAGAATTTGTGCACCCTTCAATCAATATGGTAAGTTCTTCCTTTGGTTGGTGCAATGAAAATGCTTTCTTGGTTCCACAAAGAGTACCACTCCAAAACTACAGAATCATTATCTTGTTTATCAGGAGAGAAATTATAATCTGAGAACAATAGATAAAGAAAATTGATTAACCACACAATTAACAAAATTTAGCAATGAAAATTATATTCATGGGTTTCATAATTAAGTTGCATAAAGACTCCAAATCATAGGGAGAGAAAGAAAACAGACAATCACACATTCATAGCCTATCCCACTCTCATATAGATACTGCACAATTTTACAAAGTTAAAGCCAACACTAGGTACATAAGTTGTAATTTAAAATCCAATGGTTAAGCATACTATGGCAACCCCACTTTAGGTATATTTTGACTTTTGGCAAGAAATATGGAAATCTTTTTCTCCAGAAAAAAAAAATAATCTCATATACATAGCAATATATCATGGGATAATAAGACATCATCATGAATAGCACGGAAGGCAAGATACCATCATGATTCATGCATAGCACAAACAGAGGCCAAAATGAGATACCACAGCTCTAAAGAATTTTTTTTTTTAAATTTGCTATTGCATTGGTGAGCATTTAAAGAGTCAAGATAATAACCATTGACCTCTATTCTTATTACCATGATTATAATGAAAAATAGTTGCAAAATCAACTGCTCCTAAATAGCCATAATAGAAATAAGATAACTAATCAAATCAAAGTTGTCTAATCAGGGTTTGGATTACTAGATACTTAATTTTACATAATAAATGCTAAACTTAACTCTTCATGTAACTTAGTCATTTCCCTAGCAATAACACTTTGCCTACAATACCATTAAATAGACTGTCAAAACTAAACCATAAGCTACTATATCACTAACCTATGTCTTTCTGCTCCTCCTATATAATTACCTAAAGAAAAAGTAAGTATTGCTAATGCAAATTCATTTTACTTTCTACCACATTATCACATGAGATGAGATGAATCAAGGTTGATAATACGTCAACAGATTATGCACAGTTTGCAAAGAATAATTGTCATAATGTAAAGGTAAAAAAAGGCACAATCATGATCATGAGGCGACAAAAAGGAAAAACATACAAAGATTAAAAAGGGAGTCGCCACCAATTAATTATAACGATAATTGGGATCTTTAAAAAAATAAAAATTGGCCCTTGAAACCAGAGGATTGGTTTGGGGCCCTACAACGTCCATCCCTAAGGATGGTTACTCTATATTATTTGCGCTTTAATTTTATACTAATTTTAATTACCCCCTTTTGTTACTACGACGAGAAGATGAAAGATGAAATAACCGGACTTGCCTTACTAGGTAAGTGCCTACGTACCCCAAATGGGATCAAGGTCAATGTAGTTTGAGATAATTAAATGAAGTTTTGGCCAAGAATGATATATATTCGCATTCCTATGGATGACAGGGCATTAGGGGAGAATGAAACTCCACTTAAAGCTTATGAAAGTTAAGACTCTAGGGAAAGATAAACTTCCACATAAAGCCCAACAAAATGGGAGAACAATTCTTCACATAATGTTTGGAGGAAAGGAGACAATAAGAAAAAATGAATTTTCACATAAAGCTCTACAAAATAGGAGAACAATTCTCCACATAATGTTTAAAAGAAATGAGACAATAAAGGAAAATGAATTTCCATATAAAGTTTAATAAAATGGGAGATCAATTCTCCACATAATGTTTAGAGAAAACGAGAGAATAAGGGAAAATGAATTTTCAATTAAAGCTCGACAAAATGGTAGATTAATTCTTCACATAATGTTTGGAGGAAAAGCTTGTCATTCTTGGTCCAAATGCGATTCCCAAAAGCTTTGGGATGAATTTGAAATTTTTACAATGTTTAGGACCAAAATAAAATTCATGAAAATATTAAGGCCAAAATGAATTTTATGAATCCCTAACGGCCAAAACAAAGTTTAAACTTTCTTGGGTTAAAATGAAATTTAAAGTGATCCTTGGAATCACACCTAAATAGGTAGAATTTAAAATGTTATAATTCCAATAATACTTTTAATTTCTTAGTTATTTATCTAAGTGGGCCATTGGGAGCCTTTACTTTAAATCACCAAAAAAATCTATCAAAGTGGGCCCTTGGAACCCACCATGTTCAAATAATAATGGGCCAAAAAAAGTTTTGATTTAATGGGCCTTAAAACCCAATTATTTGTCAAAATGATATCCTAAATAAAAAAGAGAACCCAAAACATTCGTTTAATTTTATTTTCAAACCCTTTGAAGTTGATTTAAAACCCCCTTTTCTTTTTTAGAAAACGTTTATTTAATTTTTATTGTTCTTAAATAACAATCAAGGTGTATTTGACACCTTTCATATTATTTGCAAAAACTACAATAAGTAAAAGCAACAACAAAAATAAAGAAAACAGTAAAAGAGAAAAAATAAAAATAAATAAAATAAAATAAATGGGATGACTTATACGTTACACATTGGGAAAGAGAGTAAATAAATTAAATCAGAATATTTCAACCCAAAAAAAAATTTTAAACCACCTAAAAAATAACTAAAGGAAACAAAAATAAAATAAATGGACTAATAATAAAATAAAAGCTACATGTAGAAATTAACATGATAAAGTATGCACCAATAAAAACAAATAAAATTTATATGGTAGAATATTCACAAACCATAAAAATCATGGACGAAGACAATAACAGAAAAACTAAAGAAAAAAAAAACAAACTAAGTTAAGAAGGGAACACCAAGCTCGCAAATGCTGGACCAATGTATTAATACATATTCACATCAAGGATCTTAAGACTCCAATAGCACAATATTGAACCCAAAAATAAAATCAAAATCCAGATCATTGATTCGTGAGGTACACATATCAAAAGCAAATATGATTTTAGAATAACTTCAAAATATTTGAAATATATGCTAAAATCGAATTTGAATCATCACACCAGAGCATCTTTGATATTAAATGAAAGGCATTTAGATCTAAAGATAAAACACTTTTGGGCAACAAATCAAAACACATTTAAACTCAAATTAGACTTAACTTTAAACCAAAAGCAAAATCAAATTTGGATCATAGATGGAATTAGCTCTTAAGCACGAATTAAAGCATCACTTAGAATCAGGGATGTAATTAAACCTCTAACCAGCAAAATCAAAGCAATTTAATCTTAAAGCCGAATCATATTTTGAAACAAAGCTTGAGAACAGGTTTAACCCACAAATTAAAATAGCATTTAAATACAACTCAGTATCAAGTGTTGTATTAGAGGAGCAAGCAACCTTAAATTAGTAATCTTAATGTATTTGAAAAAAAAAATCAGCAAAATGGAATGAAAACTCTATACTAGACTTAACAAGCTAATTAAAATAATGTTCAAGCACAAACCAAAAGCAAAATTGACTCAACAAACTTCACCCAAACTCTCTAAAAATTGGTGAATCCCTTTGCCATCATCACAGCTCTTGAAAATAAAATAAGAAACAACCAAGGAAGGTTGGTTACTTCCCTAACAAATATGAATCTCAACCTCTTTAATAGTGATCATCACTTCCCACTCCCTTCTTCATTTTCAGAGTGATGGCAGGCATATTATCCTCCTTTCTTTGATTTCTAGCTCCTTGGCATTCTCCAATATACCTTCTCTAAAAAAAACTAAGAGCCCCCCAAAACCAGCTATCTCCCACTTTTTTGTAGACAAAACCGTTAGCTTGAACAAAAATGCCTTTGATTTAAGGAATCCAGCTGGCGTGACTTAATTCAAGAGGGTGCATGGTGCATGATGAAGTTGGCAGCGAGGAAGACATTGGAGTGAGTGTGAAACTCGAACTTAGGACCACTATCGCATGTTGTTGCAGCGTGGGAGTGAAATGGAGAGGACATTACAAGCAGGGGGAGGGAACCATGGTGTTGGTGTGCTGGGATGGAGTGTGTTGCATGGAAGAGAGGAAATACTACAAGAGGGTGCGCTGGTATGGCAGCACAAATCATGGGAAGTGGAGCAGGGGAGATGCACTAGTGGTGTATGGGACCACCGAGCTTGTTGTGCAGCGCGTCAGGTGGAAAGGAGAAAAGGTACTACTACAGAAAGGCCATGGAGATTGCAGCTGGGTGTGTGTGTGCAGGCAGAGTGAAAAGGGAGAAGGATCAGCAAGTAAGGTAGTAGAAGAAGGGTGGTTGATTGAATCCTTTGGCCCAAAGTATGAGAAAAACATAGAGAGTGGCTGGCGACTGTGAGGTGAGTGAACATGAGAGAAAGAAAAAGGGAGATGGGTAGGTTTGACATGTGAAGCGGGTTAGGTCATGAGCTGGACCGGGTTGTTGGGTTGGGCAATGGATATTGGGCTAGAGTTTGTATTATCTAGTCTAAAACAAAAAACAAAATGGGCTTAGGAGTTTATTTGCTTGGTATTTTCTTTTCTTTTCTTATTGTTTCTTTTCAAAATTTTATTTTTATTTTTATTTTTTAATAATTTTCTTAATTCTTGAATTTTTAATTTAATTTCAAAAATCACCTAGATAAAATCCAGTGTTTACAATAATTGTATAAGTAGCATCACTGATTTCTATTAACAGTTCTTGATTCTAATTTTGATGAAAATTTGGGATGGTTTTCTCCTTTTACAATTCTCCCTATGAGAGAAGAAATTTTAGACAAAAGAAAAGTATAGTGATATGAAGAGTGAATACGATACACTCTTCTCAAAAATAAAACATTATACATAGACTCCTCATAGACCCCATTATTCAACAATGACAACTAAACAAAAACAAAGTAATATCCAATGTAAGTTAAAATGTAAAGCATTAGTTAGATGGGCATCAACAGGCAAACAACAGGGAAGATATTATCTTTGAAAATTTTCTTGCTAATGCTACAAGACATCACCATCCAGTTTATCATAAGAGCCATGCCTCACACCTTGTAAAATGCCTTAATTCATATGTCCAACATAAAGACATTTTAGGATCAAAATAGGCCAAAAAAAAAAAAGTTTAGGTGGGAAATTGGATAATGAGCAGTAAAAGGTTTTGCCAGATTATATAGTATAATAGATTGCAAGAAGTCTAAGCTAAAACTTTTTTAAAATGCTATCTCTGCTTCCAATAAGCCTAAACTACAATTGAAAGTCATTGTTCAATATTCATTTGACTACTACACTTATTTTTGGAAACATGAACCTACAGTGGGTATTGCAAGAGCCCGGCCAGCATTTGTGCCTCCCCATAGCCTTGCAAATCCTCACTGTAAAACCATTATTGGATTAATAAAATAAACCATTGATAATAATAATAATAATAAAAGAAAATAGAAATAAAGAACTACAAGAAACGTACATTTTAATATAGTCACAACTCTTGACAAACATCTTTGCCACATTTCATATATATGCTATATACAAAAAACTTTGTCAATAAGAGAAACAAAACAAAACAGTTGGCAACACTGACCTTTAATTTTTAACAAATGGTGTCTTCGATTTTCAAGGCCTCTAAGAAGCTCTATGTGGCTATTGGGCAGAGAGTCAACATCTAAGAGTTCAA
Organism: Ceratonia siliqua; assembly: GCA_034509205.1. Classification (NCBI taxonomy): domain Eukaryota; kingdom Viridiplantae; phylum Streptophyta; class Magnoliopsida; order Fabales; family Fabaceae; genus Ceratonia; species Ceratonia siliqua. The sequence goes on along the minus strand of JASKGM010089195.1, from coordinate 741 downwards.
CAAACATAGCTAAACAAAGACATAGACTAGTTCCAAGCAAGCAAAATTCAAAGTCAGTCAAGCGGGTATTTTGTAGTCCATTGTATATGACGAATACTAAACATCTCCAACAAGGTATGAATTTTAAGAGGATTGTTAGAATCATGTTCTAATAAAAAAAATTAAATATATTTATCAATCATATTACATCAAAACATCATTTGTCAACATTGTTAAGTAATGAACTAAGTTTTTCATGATGAGCAAGCCATCAAGTAGGCAGATACACTCATCATTGAAATTAGATTTGATAAACATGATATTTACACATGAAGTAACCCTCATATTTAGGCTTATGTAGTGCTTAATGTGTTCAATTGATATGGTTTAGCCATACTTTGCAAGTTTGGATTACAATTGCACTTTATTGCATTTTCCTGTAGATTTGATAATTTTACACTACTTCTGTATTTTAATCATAACTCGATTTTTGGACGTTTGATTTTCATGAATTTTATCTTGCAGAAAAGCTAAGAAAAATCTCTATAGCTTTCATGAAGAGCTCCGAGGCTGGATTAGATGTTTGGTGGGCGAAATCACATCTGAAAGATAGAACAATGTTGCTGTATAATAGAATTCTGCTGCAGCCATTTACTTAGCAAAACTGTGACGTTTTGCTTGTGTTTATCCTCTTGTAAGTCGGTTATGAGCTGTCCAGACAGCTGGAGAAGCTGTGACCTAAGGGCAAACTTGGATTGTTGG